>JAAGKR010002422.1:17012-84445 GCA_011419295.1 Clarias macrocephalus
GTTGTGGCTCAGCAGGAGCTCTTTTGCATATGCACTGAAACAGCATGGTTGCAGGAGGAATGAAACAGAGGGAGATTGGAACAGATAGGCAATGATGTGCATTATCTGGGGGTATTTTAGCTGGAGCATTAACTAATTTTAACTGAACCTGTGTTAACTTATTAAAGAAATATCAAACCTTTAAGTCTGGTGTGTTTTGGGGATTCAGTGTATAAAGATAAGTTATAATTTTCTTAACAATAAATAGTAAACAGGGCTGATCCTAGAACAACCTTCATATCTGTACATTATGATGTGGTGTTCACCTTAATGTCCTTGATAAAATGTCTACTTGTATTTTACTTCTTAGCTCAGCTTGCCAGACATTTCAGGGAAACTTTCATAGAGGTTTCCAGCACATTTCCAGTTTTCATGCTTTGACTTAATTCACACCCACGTTAAACTCAAGGGGGTTTTCTCATTCAATTCTTGGTGAGTAAACAACACTCGAAATCAATTAAAACAGAGAGAGAGAGAGAGAGAATTCACAAGTTTTCAACAGGTGTTTCTTATCTATTGAATCAGGACATGCTGGTAAACTCTCTCTCTCTCTCAGCTGGTCATTGAATTCAAACAGCCGTCTCAGGTGCTGCTTACTCACTGTATGTTTTTGGCAGGTTTCAATAGTGGGAAATCCTTCTTCTCTTATCAGATAGATGAGCAAACAATGAGCTCAAACTATGAAGGAGAAGCATAAGCACCGGATGCAGTGCAGGAGAGATGGGACCTCTTAACTCGAAGTTTCATCTGAAAGAAACATGCTTTTTCATAACACAGGATCAAATTCTAAATAAATATTGGAACTTGCCATGTTGCCAATGTCAACACTTTTTACAACAAAGTTTCACCCCAAAGCATGAGCTATTTCTCTTTTTTGTGACTAGCTGAAAGCAGATGTCCGGTCCTGAGTTTCTGATAAAAAAAAAAAAAAAATCAGCCTAATGAAAGCTATAAACAGAATTATACAAGAGTTAGTTCTGGCTAAGAAATCTAATTGGACCAGAGGCGTTCCACGAGTGGTGATAATGGATAATAGCACTGGGAAGTTTAACTATATGTGTCACTCCGTGTCCCAAGTGGCGTATACAGTCATTAATTACACTGTCACAGCATGGATGAAAGTAGGTCAGTACGGTCCGCAGGACTGAGGAGAGTGCAGCTTTCTGCAAAAAAACCAAACAAAACCAAAAACACATTCAAAACCAGTCACAAAAGCACTTTCAGTAAGAGTTCATTTTAATGGTATGTCTTCTTAAAATACTCTGACTCCTTAATAAATGCTTCTTAGTTGTTCTGGATTGCATCTAAACTACTAGTGTAATTTCATTGACTGCTACAAAGCTAACTAGCACCTGATACGAGGCTGATATCCAAATCGCTCTCGAACACTGATCAAAGGCACTACTTGTGAGTGTACACCCTACATAGCAGATAAGTTTTCCATTTAATCCTACTTAGGATTCAACCCAGAAGTTAAAGTAGCTGATATTCTAAAGAATAAGTGGAAATATAAAAAGAAACTTCATGGCTTATTCCTGTTTTCTCTATGTACCTGTAAGAATTTAAAAACTACTTTCTCCCCTTATAATTACACAAATTGTCGGTCACTAGATCCTCCACGCTCAGTTACTTAGTTCAGAGGGTCATTGAAGGATATATGAATTGGTGGAACGAAATAACTGGTTAAATAAGCAAACAAATCATAATCTGGTGATAATAAATGGTGTTTCAGGACTGTTGTACAAAGGCAATATCACACTCAAGGCTGTACTGTATGGCTGGAAGCCTTATTAGAACAGAACATCTCAAATAGAAAGCTCAGCAATTACAATACATGTTCGATGATCAGATTTTCACAAAAACTATGTGATCTAGTGTAAAATAGAAAATGGAAGTGCAAGAAGTTTTAAAATCTTGATTTATGTGTAACAACATGTTTGTCTTATTTTTAACATTCTTATTCATGTTTTTCCCACGTTAACCTTATACAAAGAAAGAAAAGAACATTCCAGCGCTAAATCATTTATATTTCAATATTTTTATTTACAGTGTTATAATAACAAGACATGACAAACACAAAATACAGAACTTATACAATAAACAATTTTGAACGCTTGCAAAATAAAAACTTTAAAATAAATATACAATGATGAAATGCACAGAACAAACCTTCTTTTTAAGAGACAATTTTTTTTTTGACAATTTGTCCAACAGCAACAACAACAACAACAAAAAAAAAACAGATCTATTGAGATAATCCATGCACTATCATATAGTAATTACCACATGATGAAGTTACATTGGTTTACATGGTTTGTGATTAAATGATTAGATACTAGCTGTAACAAATGTGAAGAAGCACATCTGCTACAGGCATTTAAGCCACCTGTTATGTAAGGACCATAATGCATACATACTGTACAGTTGATGGGTGGAACTTGTACTGTAGAGTAACATTTACGCGATGGATATGCAAAGGAAATTTTAAGTAGCATGTAAACCACATGCACACACACAAAATGAGTTTACAGCATTAGCATGAACGTACCATTTTGCCCTAAGAATAGTGACACATATTGCTATAGAGCAAGAAAAAGCACAGAAGTGGTATCGTGCCCACAAAACCAACAGTCAGAAGCCAGTTTGTGGTATACAGTGTATTTGACAAGCTGTATACAAGATAGCTCATCAGTGCTCTGGTGTCTAACCAGCAAAATGACCTGCATTATGCTATGAAATGAAAACGCACAACCATACGCACACAGATGCGCGCACACACACACACACACACACACACACACACACACACACACACACACACACACACACACACACAGTGCAGACAGATGCCCCTTCAGAACAATGTCTCAGTGTGGGAAGAGAGTGAGAGGGAAGCAGTGGAGGTGGGATAGAAAGCGGCTGGGATCTCCCCAACTCTGGAAGTGACACTTCCGCTGGAGGAAGCAGCTGGACACAAAGAACAAAACGAGAGCTGGGAAATCAGCTACTGATGGCTGCTTGACTACTGATGTTACTACTTGGTCTACCTGGCACAGTCTGAATCACTCAGTTCATAGAAATAGGATCCATACAAACTTTCCATCTCAAATGCAGAGCTGCTCTTTTTTCAAATGCGATGGTCACGAACGCCCTCATTGCTACACTTCCACTTTCTACCCTTCCATTCACTGACATGACTGACATGTCATTGGCTGTTCATATGGAGAGTGTGCACCCACAGAACATGAGCTCTAGCTTTTTATCGTCTCTTTCCTCAACAGCCCGTTTCTTATTGGCAAAAGAGCAGAAATCTAATCTATTGGGTTAAACGTGAGGCAAGACACTTTATGTTGTATTGAGAGAGTTGTAAAATTATATATCTTCTTAGCTTAACTCTAAAATCCTAAGCTTGAATGGATTCTCTGCAACAGTTATTGTTTATATACTGTATGGAATGACAAAAACGGTTATTTCTTTATATACATGTGAACAGAAAGGATAATATACAGTGCAATATCTTTGTATGAACAAGCTTCAGTAAAACTTTACATATCTACAAAAAAAAAAAAAAAAAACCTCTGCCTCCAGGTCAATGTCTTAAAATGATGAAACGAATATTTCCAGACTTTTCTCTGTTCCTGAAATGTTTCAAATGACCAAAAAAGTTACTACTTAGCTCCTACATAAACCATAAATATAGGTAAAAGCACCTAAACCACAAATGTCCATGTGAAATGTGATGTAAAGTCTGTCTCTCAATAAAATGTACTGTATACTCTTCACCCATGTCCATGTAGAGAAGGACTCTGTCAAAAGTTTCACACACAGTACTTGACAAAATCCTTCGCATAATACTGATCTTAAAGCTCGGCGTTTGCACTTTAACACTTTGAGACGCTACTTAATTTGGTTACCTGAAAAAAAAAAGTTGAATAAGAAGCATTGTCCTTGCTCTGTAACAACAATTAAAATTGATGTCTAATAACTACTAAAGAAAAAGGAGCGAGTCTACATGTAGCTCATACTACTCATTTCAGCTACCACAAATGTAGAGACTGGAGGAAAATAACATGCACTTCACCAAATTATTAAGCTGTCATTTGAATATAAACAAATCGTGGTGTCAGAACTGTTCTTGATCTGCAACTGAATAATACTGAGGCAGTGTACTAAACTACTAAAGCTGCCTAAACCCATCATACCATACCAAACACAATACCAATAGCACTATACCAGTAGTTTGTGCTTTTAAAAAGAAAGTCTCTATGACATATACTATATACTGTATAGTGTACTGCTAAGAAACAGCATCTACATCCAATATAGTGATTGATCAAGTCTTAAAAAGTGCTTTTCTGTACAATAACATCTGTATTGACCTATCACTTTAGGACAAAGACATAAGGCTTTAGTTTTTGTATCAGCGCAAAAATAAACTGTTGGTTAAAGTCGGTATACTTGATTTAATGCTATGCAAATCTTTCAAGCTTGTGCTCTGTTTCTGATTTCTTGAACCATAACTTAACAGTCTGTTGTGATATACACTTTATTAATTCATTATTGCCCTTATTGCCCCCCCCCCCTCTTAGCACAGATGGAGGGCTAAGATACAGCTTAGTTCCTACAACCTGGTGATTTCTATTTTTCCCTGCATTCCAACACATGGCTGGTATCTGAATTAGCCTGCTAGATATTTCTCCCTTTGTACGTTTTTAATAATTGTAGATTTTGGATTTTTGGCATTGGAAAATATACTTCCAGTCAAGCCTCCACATTTGTGAGAGATTTGCTTTACAACATCACAAGTTTAGCTGTTCATGATACTACACAAAGCTTTAACCAATGCAATCTTGTTTTATGTTTATTATGTGTTGTATGCGCTACGGGTACGATCAGATGATTTGTTCCCGAGTACCTATGCAGAGTTAAAAATCGTACCACAAAACGACCTGGGCAGGCCTGTTGTGCAGAAGTGACGGTGCCAGTCAACCCTACTGGAACATCAATGAACATGAAAAAGAACTTAAAACGCTCCCTAAAACTTCCATGTCCCATTATCCTGAAGTAATGGGGAATAAAGAGTGAGTGAACTCTGTTTATTACCCCACATTAGAAAGGGGAAAAAAGTAGAAAGATGATGGGACCTCTTTCTGCTTTTACGATCGTTCCAGCCAGGGTTCACACGTTCCACTCTGCCTGCATTTGTCTGAAAGGCTTACAGTCTGAGGAGATAAACAAGCATTTTGATGGAGTTTTTTTCTTAAGCCTGTGGCTGCCTGGAAGCTGCGTCCTCCGAAAAAACATCGTCACCAGACAGTAGGGGCAGAGTGGGAGTGCTTTGATCGCTTCCTGAATTGCGACGTGAAGAGTGAGAAAAGGGCTCCTCACGGGGACTTGCGACTACGGGCAACCTGGAGCTGAAGTTCAGATAGATCTATGGGAGGGAAGAATATAGGAAACATTTGCTTTCGATAGGTTAACAATACTAAGGCAGGACTAAAAATGGCTGTTTTATAAGGACGTACATGTTTGGTGCTGTCTGAGATTTGCTGTTCAACCTTCTCCACTATCTTGCCAAATGAGGGTCTCCTGGATGGGTCTGCCTCCCAACAAGACTGCATGATTTCATACCTAAAAAGAAGAACGTATATATTCTGAACACACATATACTGTGCATGCTGTAGTATAAAATAGTGCTGTGACAAATTGCAGTAGATCTGTACAAATCCCTCCCAACAGTATACTTTGTATTACTACTGTATCAAGGTAGTGCTGCTCTATGTTTGGGCCTCATTCTTGAGTGAAAAACAATGTATATCTTCTCTCACACGCACAAACTGTCACGTGAACTCCTATTCATGCACTCGGCCTATGCTCGTATAGGCTGCCAGATCAAACTAACAACATCCCACTTACACAGTGCTGAAAACACAGGGTCTCCAATAACAATAAGCCCACATGATAACATCTAGAGCTACCCTAGTTTTATATGCACATACTTTGTTTCACTAAAATTAGATTTTTTTATTTTAGGCACATTCTTTTTAACCGTTCAAAAAAGAAAACCAATCTGAAAACACTGCATGCTGAACTTTGCCCAGCATGACCAGAGTGCTACAAAAGCAGCCAAATCAGAGACTGGAACAAGTCTGATAGGCTGACAACACCCAGACAGATATAAGCTTTAAATTCAACGCTACACTCATCACTGCAGTAAGTTATCTATTGATCAAAGAAAAAAGTCAGTACTATATTTAATCTTCTTGTATAACTTGTGCATATATAGTATATATACAACCTTGAATACAGGATGAAGCGGTATAGACGATGACAATGATATTAATGCATATTGTCTCATATTGCACTCGAATTAAACAATTAAGTATTACATTTTTATTTTAAGAAGACCACATATTCACACTTACATTTCACCAGGAGCAAACTCAGGAGAATCCATTCTGTATCCTTCTTTGATCATCTTGTAGAATTTTGAATCTACGGGTACACCCGGGTAAGGACTGCTTCCTGAAAATTTTAAGCAATCATTTATAGTTAAGGTCTGCTCCTGTTCCAAATCCCTACAACTTCTAATAACTTTTGTAACATAGAAAAGAAAATCAAAATGCTCATTTTTAAACTTTTACTCATTGCTTGGACAGTTTTGTTGAGGGTTCTTTCCAAAAATAGAATAAAATTATATTTGTTGCCCATTTTTTTGGTGATCCAAAAAATTATCCAGTTCAAGACCAAAAACTTGTGATCTGAATGGTGAATTTTTGTAGGTTGTTAAACCTCTAATATTGAAGGCTTAAAATAAATTTACAAACATAGATACAAAATTTATTTTAATGACCTTCCCTGTACTGTTTTATTTACCTTTTCATTCAGTCAGACTTTTCTGCTGTACTATCAGTGATCCTGAGATCATGTTCATGTTGAATTCAGAACCCTTCACATTTACAAGGATGCCCTTATCTCAAGAGGCATATGTTCTTTCTGGTCTTTGTCAAACACATAACCTGCTAATACAAAGTCGACGAGTACTATCAAGCTAATACATATTGTGTTCGGTTCATCACACCAGCCAAACAGACAACACACACACACACACACACACACACACACACACACACACACACACACACACACACACACACACACACACACACACACACACGTTGGTTGTTCTGGCTGTGCTCATTACAAGGAGGCGTTACACATATTCTTAGTAGATCACATGTCCACATTGCTCACTCTCCCCAGTGCTCACTAAAAACATAGCCCTTACATTGATAAATGATGCCAATACATTTATTATGTATAATTCACATCTGGATTAATGTGTGGAAATAACTGAAACGTACCCAGAGAGAAGATCTCCCACAGCAAGATGCCGTAAGACCAGACGTCACTTTCAAACGTGTATACACACTCAAATATACTCTCAGGAGACATCCACTTCACCGGCAGACGGGCCTGCACAAGATAGGTCCGTTAGAAACGTTTTGTTTTCATTTGTGATTCATAAGTTATGACTTGCAAAAATGTTTAGTCTCTTCATTCTTGGTCACTGTTATATAGTTGGTTTTGTATTTAAGTGTCCAAACTGGACACTTAAATAGCCCAGAGTGAAGTTCAGATATTCGTCAGACTGCATGGCTTTATGGTATAGTATGAGGGTGTTCAAGTTGAAGATGGATTGTGCAGAATAACTGAACACAGTTATGAGTTATAAATCTTCCTTTATTTCTCTATATAATCCCATCCTACACTGATTCACTTATTCCAGAATTTCACTAGTGCTTGGATGCCATCAAGTTTTCCTCAGTACACCCGAGCCATGATTAGATTGCCTGCTTCCCGCTGAATGTCTGAAACGCTGGCCTCTCTGGAACTCCTTTAGTTACAAGAATGTACCGGTCTGTAAGTTATTAACAACTTAAAAAACCGGTTATTAACAACTCACCTCAACCGGAATCATTATGCACGGATGTTTAACCTTCTTTAAAATGTTTGCACCATTCAAATGTTTTACTGTGGCTAAGAGTCTCATCACCGTATTGTGTATATCCATGTCAATCGCTTTTACACCATCACCAGAAATTTGGTTCCATGAAAAATTCTAATATCTATAAGTTCAAAGAGTATTATTCATTTACATTCTTGTCTATTTAGGAATTCATCCATATAGTTTTCACATTCATGTTGATTTTCTTTTGTATTTTTTAAGTACTAGACATGTAAATACAAGGTGAATCATAATTTCCGGTGTCTGGGGCACAACTTACATTTCCCTTAACCACATAGTTGGAGTCAGTAGTGATGTCACGGGCAAGTCCGAAGTCGCAGATCTTGGCCACTCTACCTTGAGTAAGGAGGATGTTTCTGGCTGCCAGGTCTCTGTGAATACACTGCACACACACACACACACACACACACACACACACACACACACACACACACACACACACACACACACACACACACACACACACAGAATGTAAGAATGACTTGGTGCGTGGTTCTCCCACAAAGATGTATCTGATCCCTGAGCTTAGATGCACGTATTTATTTTTAGTTCTTACAGACTATAGGTTACGCTTCACAAACTTAAGCAAATGGTTAAGCAAAGTGGATTTGCATGTATTGCCACAAAAACAACCACAATCCAGACAGTTGAACAATGAGTAACAGAACTGACACAACGTTGTCATGGTGAGGAGCTAATAGTAAAATTGAACACATCAGTATTCACAATCTATCATAGATCTCAGTTATTACTATCTAGAATGTTAATGCTTTTAACAAGGAGCTGTAAGTTCTATACCACCTCAACATTAAGCTCTATATTCTATATTACCTAAGTTCTATATGACCTCAATATTAAGCTCATGTTTGACAAGAAATTAATACTTTCAGGACAATACAAATACACATAAACCTACTCAGGGAAGCATAAAATATATGGATGTAGCCTCATTAAATAAACCTCAGTGGTGAGCACAGGAAGAGAACTGTGCAAAAGTCACACAATTTAAAAATTGGTTGTATACAGCATTTAACAACCTCAGCAGCAACCTCATTTCCAGCATTCAGCGTCACCAGAATACTAATCACCGGCCTGATCATCTGTTTCTCACTGGTTCATGCCTTAAGTTAGATGCTTTTTTATGCTTAAGTGATTTATCATAGGTCACTGTGTGGCTTAACAAACGTGAAAAACATTGTTCTGAAACTGCTCAGGTTCAGCGAATGCACTGAGAATGAGAAACTGACACATAAACCAAAAAAGTCCTTCAGGAAAGTCTGGCTCATTGTAGGCAAAATATGAAGAAATGAGGGGTGATGCAGTACTGTACAGTATATGCTATAAGTATATGTTAATATTCTGTTATTCTAAGGATGTAGTTAAAACATTGTTTTGGAGTCATTTGTTTAATTCAATAGAATTCTATTTAATTATACTTGTATAGTGTTTTTAACAATGGTCATTATCCTTTGTCCATGGTCATGGTCATTATGTAAAAATTACATTGGGATGATGTCGAATGAACTTCTGATTCGGTAAAGCAGCGTTACAGAATCAGAAATCCATTCAAAATCAGCCCAATGTCATTTTTAAATAATCAAGTAATTCTAACTCTAAAGAATGTTATTATTATTATTATTATTATTATTATTATTATTATTATTTTATATTATTAATATATTTTTCCGATATTGTGTTTTGTGCATAAATTGTCAGTATAATTACATCATAAGTCAAATCAAGTCAAGTCAAGTCAATTTATTTATATAGCGCTTTTAACAATTGACATTGTCGCAAAGCAGCTTTACACAATCAAAAGAAATCATACATCATACAACGATAAGGTTCATGCTGGGACAGAACTAGGGCTATTTACAGTATGATTAATAACCTCACAATCGATCAGGCATCTATTTGAACCCAGCCTGCTTCACATTTGTATATTAAGATTAAGATTCAGTTATTTGTCACATGTACCTTACAGTAAAGAAGTAAGGCATATCCCGGTTAGGAAGCTGGGGCGAGAGTGCAGGGTCAGGCAGGATTCAGAGCCCGTGGAGTAGATGGGGTTAGGGGCCTTGCTCAAGAGCTCAACCGTTTAAGCCTGGCAGTGCTGGGGCTTGAACTCCCAACCTTTTGATCAACACCACAGCCTTAACCGACTGAGCCACCACTAGATTATGCCAGAATCAGGCAAGGAGTTTATCTTGGTACTTTGTTGTAAACTGTTAGAAAATATACAGTATAACATTATTTTGGATTGATTTCTAATTGACAGAATATTTCAAACCAGGATTTTCTTTTTTGGGTTTAGTTGGGTTTAAAGAAAGTGTTTTTAGTCGAAAATATAGGCTGCCTAGATGCCTCAAAAGATCTACATAGATATCTTAAAGCTGACAGGTAAATTAAATCAAGCAGAAAATAAACACCCTTTTAGCATAGGTCTGAAAAACTTTTTCGCTGGATATCTACCTTTGTATAAACACTTAAGTTGACAAATCTGAATTTAGTCAAAGATGTGTCCCGAAACACATGTAGGACCCCAATACTCCCACAAGCTACATGTTTAAACTTCAATGGCTCAACCACTGAAACGCTTGATAAATGGAAAATCAGTATGAATGCACTCTCGAAAAGTTTTCCAGGAAAAACAACGAGCTGTTCTCATTTGGCAGACATTATTTCAAAATTCTCAGAAGAGCCCAAGTCAAAACACGCTGGAACCTTGGAGATCTATGATCGGTTTATACAGTCAGCAAACAAGTTTTAATTTCTCCAAAAATCGCCTATTTGTTTGCCATAAAAATATTCTCAAAGCGCACTTGAATGTGCAATGTCTTATTTCAATAAACAGTGCTCGGTCAGTTGTTTTCCCAATGTCTATTTTGGCAATAAAACCCAGCGATTTGGTCAACATGATAACCGTGTTGAGAAATGTGATGTCTGTGTGTATGTGTTTTGACACACTTGTAAGGATGTGCAGGCATGCTTGTAGACATATGAGCGCTATCTCTGGTAATCTGAACCATGACTGAATCGGCTAGGATATCGCATTGCTATTATTGGAGGGGTCATGACAGGAATATCTAAAAACTAACAGAAGAGAAGAGAAGAGAAGAGAAGAGAAGAGAAGAGAAGAGAAGGAAATTAAACAGAAATTAAAGTTCTTACATTTTTAGATGCCAGGAAGTCCATGCCCTTAGCAACTTGATATGAGAAGCTGAGGAGGTCTTCAGTGTCCAGAGCCAAACCGTCTTCTTGCAGAACTTCACTGAACACGTCACAGTCTGTGTAAGAGCCAGCACCTAAAAGAGAAAAAAGAGATAAGTGAGACAGTGGGAGAGACAGAGGAGAGGATAAAAAGAGAACACTTGCAGTTTTTCTTCTACTGCACCATACTGTACCTTTAGGCAATGAACGTTTCTCAGCAGAATGAACTCCCAGGACCAAAGGCCTCATAGTCATATAGCCGTTTCTACCTTCACTACAAACAATAAGCGCAGGATGTTATTAGTTGTCGTTTTACGAAATCAAATATAACAAAAGAAATTCCTAAAAAGCAGATGCAGTGCTGTGCAAAAGTCTTGAGCCTCCGCTAATTTCTTAAGATTAAATTGAATTTAATTATGTAGGTTAAATTAAAGAATTGGAACATATGTTTTAGTGCAACAGGTTGCAAGGTGCCTAAAGACACAAATTAAAAAATATATTGTTCATGTAACAACCTTAGCAGCAACCTCTTTTCCCTCCACATCTGTGTCAACCACTCAGCATTCAGCATCACCAGTAATACTAATCACTGGCCTAATCATCTGTCCTCATCTGCACCTGTTTATCATTGGCCCATGTCTTAAGTTAGATTATGCTTGAATGATTCATACAGTAGGTCACTATGTGGCTTTACAAACAAAGAAAAAAATGATCTGAACTTTCTTAGGTACTGGACTGAAAATGAGAGACAAAAACTTGCCAAAAAATGAGAGCCAAAAAAGTCCTTCAGGAAGCCTGGAAAACTATTCATAAAGAATATGTTAAAATATAAAGCAGTCTAGAAGCAAAATCTAAAAAAAAAAAAAAATGAGGTGGGCTCAAGACTTTCGCGCCGTACTGTATATCAATATGTCTCACCCTGAGTCTGGATATAACATGACATTTCTATAGTAAGAGTCATCTCCCAGTCTGGAGCAACAGAAGCAGTCACGTTTTCGGCGCAGGAAGTTCAGCAGGTCGCCAAAACAGCAGTACTCAGTTATCACCAGAGTCGGACCTGGTGAGAGGTGCAGTGGAAGTCAAATCAGTATCTCACACACATTACATTTATTTTTACTTGAGGGTTGAATGTTTTAACTCTCTACTCACTAACTTTTTTTGTTTGTTTGTTTGCTAACTGCATTACCTAATCTGTTTGTGCTCCCATTTCAGTTCATTTAATTCAATTCAGTTTGGGCTGCTTTACTGACAAGACAATCAATGGAATGGCTAACAGAAATGATTACGATCTTTGTGAGTCTTATAAACCGAAGTATACTATATACTTTATCATTCAATCCATCAATCTAAGAACCTCTGTAGTCTAGCCAGGGACTATAGAGGCTGATGGTAATCACCACTGTATTTATTTATCATGGTAGGACCTCCGGTCAACATTCACACAGGCTACAGCCAATCTGGTTAAGCCAATGAGCCTAATCTGCATGTCTTTGGACCGTGAGAGGAAACCAGAGTACACAGAGGAAATCCACCAACCACGGGGAGAAAATGCAAACTCCATGAATACTGATCCTGTGGTGGGAATCAAACCCTTGACCCTGGAGGTGCAGGAGGAGCGTGCTAATCACTATGCCGCCGTGCCGCCATGATGGTTTTAATTATGCTGAAAGATTTTTCAATTGCAATAAAATGTTTTGCTGTAAAGTATCTAATGTTTGTGCTTGTTCATGAATGAAAGACCTGATCTCTCTCTCTCTCTCACCCACTCTCTATTTCTCACCTCCGACAGTGCAGGCACCCAGTAAGTTGACGATGTTTATGTGGTTGCCAAGGTAACTGAGCACCTTCAGTTCTGACATCAAAGCCTCTTTCTCAGTGGCGTGAGCGCTCGCTGTGGTACAACATCAAATGACAGATGAATGAATATGAAAACAGGTAAACAGTTACACACAAGGCATCTTAAGGTGGTGCTGAAAGTAGTACTAAAATGTAATTTATTTAAGCTTTATTAATAAATAAATTCACTCACTGTACAGTACTGTAACTGACCGAAAAAACCTTTCCAACTAAACATACATCACTCAGAATTTAAAGGATTATTTTAATAGCTTTCATTAAACAATGCTTCCAGAAACTGACACATAAAGTACTTTATATATCATGTTACTGGCATAAGGGTGTGTAAGTTGTGTCCTCTAACACTTAGTCTTGTCTTAGTGGTAATATAACCTGATCTATGTGAGCACTATTGATCTTGGGTTCTTGGAACTGAAACCTGTCCTTTGAGGCAAAGAGTCAGTTTTCCCACAGTTTTATTTACCAGAGTGACTCTTGGATGTCAGATGGAATGGTTTCCGAGTCAAATGTTTGAGTACGCACGCACGCACACACACACATCCTCGCTGTCATACAGTATTAACAAATTACAAATAATTTTATTAATTGCTGCAAGTTTCTACAGCTCTACTTACGTTTTAGCATTTTGACTGCCACGGTCATCACTGTATCAGCCTTGGACATTCCATACGCCGTGGCCTCAACAACTTTTCCAAATGCTCCAGAGCCAAGAGTTTTACCTGATGGTGCAGAAAAAAATCCAATAATTTTAATCTCTTGTATTAATGTTTCATTTATCATAAAATCTTCTTATGGGAACGTTTCTTTGCTCTGAATCAAATAGGGAACTTGTTAACTATTACTGTCCATTTTGGCATAGGTTATGGGTCATTTGAAGGTTTGGAATGATGCCATACATCCATAAAACCACATCACATACACTAGAGTATGCTATAAAACAAATTGACAAACACTCTGTGCACGATAGAGAGAGAGAGAACAAAAAAGGAGAAGAAAGTCCAGGTCATACAGAGTGGCATTGACTGATGGCGCCAGTGATGGAGACGGTAAACAAGAAGTCAACTAACCGAAGCGCAGCCTGTCTCGAGGAAATTCCCACTGGTGGTCGTACGGAAGCTGGGTAGGGTCAATATAGACATAGTTGTTGCCATGGATGCCTTCAATGACTTTCCATTGGATCTGGTATTTAGGTTTCTGAAAGAAGTACACAGGATGGATTTTTTTAAAGGATTTTAAGAAACAGTGTTAGAGCCAGATTAGAGCTAAATGTTCTTAAGCAAGATAGTTCGTTATCTTGGTGCATTATTACAGCAATAAAATTGTACACTTCTGCTTTTTTTCCTGTGCTGCAACAAATCATACTGCACTCCCATTCTCACATGGAGACAATAAATGTGGCCATGTTAATGCCAAGCCTGTGTGGTGATGGTGTTCTTGTTGTTGTTGAATTTCTATGCAGAGCAGGAAGACTGATGTTTATGACACATAAAAGATCATGGGATAACAGCACATAAAGTGATTTCTTTACCTCCAGGGGTTCATTCATGGGGCACATGTGTTTTTGAACTATACTTAGCTAACCTGGAAAAAATATGACTACATTTGCATGCCTGGCTTGGATTTATGAGGTTTAACACAACTTCTCATTTAAATAGCTGTTAATCTAGATGATTATCATGTACAGTATATTAAGGACATTCAGTGCTCTCTTAAAATGTACAAATTCGATCAGCCTATACTACAGTGGTGCAGTACATTTATTTTGATCAGTTATTTTGACATGCTCTGCTGCAGTAATTTAGGGATTTAACCAGCATACATAGTGTCCTTAACAAAATCGGTCAAAGAAACTTTTTTGGTTTCTTTCTGTATCATTTCCAGTAATTTCAGGGCCCATTCTGCCCTGCATCATGTGAGGTGTGAGGTGTTACCTGCATGTACTTGTAAAGGAGAACAAACAGGATGAGGCAAAGGATGGCTGCTGCAGCAATGAAGCCAATCAGCAATGGAGTAAAAAGCTCATGAGGGACACTACGTTCTGAAATAAATAAAAGTAATAAAAATTATATCAGAAAGAGAAAAATAAAAGACATTAAGTGAAGGGTATGATGCCAGGTTGGGCTGGTTTTCTAGATCATATACACTTTTTTTTTCTTGGGCTCTGTCTCTTTTCAGTTGTCCAAGGTCCCAAATATTTCAACCCATTAATTGACTCCCAACTTTCCCGAGCCTCAACCACCACTGTTCCCTGGCCCATATACAGTAAGACACTTAAAATATAAAGAATGAAAGAGTGTAAAGGGCCATTCTTCTAAAAGTGCAACAGTAAGCTATAAACAGGATTTTAAGTACAGTGAAAAGAGACATAAATCATACAATAATAATAATAATAATAGTAATAATAATAATAATAATAATGAAGTTACACTGTCACATTAAAACTCACACCTGTTGTAGATCATCACAGCAGATGACCTACAGCATGATCTACACTGAGTGATCTATGGATCTATTATTACCATGGTAATTATATACAAACTTGAGCTTGTTTTTAGTCTTTTGTACACGTTAACCTAACGACAATTGCGTTGCTAGGTTTTGTGTTCAGTCTGTGTTTGAGGGTTATTGTTTTCTTTGCTTTGTACTCTGAGTAGTAATAAGCTCTTTAACCATAAGAAGCTTTCTCTCCATTTCAAATCATAGAACGCCGACTCTGCAAGAAATAATCCCCTGTAAACCGGTCACTGGCTTTTACTGCTGCTGCTCTCTCTCTCTCTTTCTATGGCTCCCTCCATTGTCCTACTGTGCCTTAAAACATATCATTCAAGAGTATATACACATACATGCATTTTCATGACTCATGCAAAGAATACTCTTGATTCATTTATCATCTGTTATGGGAGTTTAAAATTTGGAGTCTGGACACAATAGTCTTTTTTTTTTTTTAACTTATTTTACTACTGGAAAAAAGACTCAAGCAGCCCAAAAGCTGGAAAAAATAAAGATTTTGTCAACTGTTTTGATAAACTCATGATTCCCCTTTGCAGTATATACAGGATATGTCTTCATCTGTGCTTGATATTAAAATAAATCATAAATTCTACCCAGCCAGAAATAATGCTCTGCACTGATGATTCTTTATCACAACCAGGATTCTACACACTGGTACTTTGGACTTCGAGGGAGGTTTTTAAAAACTCTTTGGAGTTAGATTCACGAATGAAAGCAAAATTTCCCCTCTCAGAAATTTGTAACGCCTATGGGAACTGTAAGTACAATCTCTTACAAACACCACTTGCACATTACAGGAACTTGGATAGGAGTTATTGTCACATTCACATTACAGTCACGACCTTGCTCCAAGCCATTTCGACATGTTTGGTCCGTTTAAGGAGTTCTTGGTATGCCAGAGTTTCTGATGTGAAGCAGGCAATCCAATCATGGCATTCCAGCGTACTGAGAAAAGTGTCTATTTTGATGATATCCAAGCACTAGTGAGACACTGGGATAAGTGTATTAGTGTAGCGGGGGATTATATAGAGAAATAAAGGAAGAGATTACTCTCATAACCGTGTTCTGTTATTCTGCACAATGAAAAAGTCCTGGTTTGACTTGAATGCCTCTCGTACAAAGAACAGAAGAGATCTGGGACATTTTCTCTCTGCAGTAAATGCAGGAACAGATGAAGCTAAGAAATGTCCAAAAAGCATCAGCCAAGCCCCAAGCAGAAACACTGATGGTGAGATGGAGAGAAATTCAGTGAACTGTAATGCCTGAATGGATCAAAACCCAAACAAGAGCAGAAAGAATAATGGTTGTTATGATGAATCCAAGCCAGCCACTCAACTGCTGTGGACACTTTTTAATAGAATGGGAACGATTTTTTTTCTAGGTTGGACTAAAGGACAGCAAACGCATTAAACCTTAAAATTTAACTGCATGGATGTGTTTCACAAACTGTTTATGCGGCACATTACAAGGATTCAACTTATATAGAAGAAATATAGAAGAAAATGTCCAAAAGAAAGAGTTTGCTTTTGAAAAATAATTCACTGCATATGATATCTGTCAGATTGTAGCAGATGTCATTAAGAATTCTACTTAATATAACTGCCATAAGGATTGAAAAGAAGTTAGAGGGGTTAAAACAAAAAGGCAACTGGTGGACATACAAATGAGTACAGTATAAACTACCAGTCAGAAGTTTGGGCACACCTTTTAATTCAACTGTATTGTCTTTCCTGATTTTTATTTCTTTCTACAGTGTAAAACAATCCTAAAGGCGTCCAAAATATGCAGGAATCTCATTTGGAATATCAACAGTTGATATTGAGATGTGCCTGCTGCTTATGCTCTGTAAGGCCTCCATAATACTCTAATCTGGGGTGCTGTAGCACAGGTAAGTTTTGGTAAGGCTTTCCTGCGATGATGCTTGATGGGTTTTGCAAATGCACTTGACAATACTGTACTTGCAGGAACTATTCCACAACAGCTGACTTTCGTGTCTTAAAATAACAACTGACTATTGTTGGAGTTGTTGAGTAAAATGCAAAATTTTAACTGGTATAATTTCATTCTTTTTTTCATTATTAACACATATTATACAATTCAATAATTTTGTTTCTTATGATAATAAAGATACATTTGAATGCTAACACAATAACATTTGTAGATTATTATTATTTTTTGCTTTTTTCCCCTAGGGGTATGCAAATTTTTGCACCTAACATCCCAAGGTTCGTTAGTCACCTGACATGTAAATATTCTAAACTGATCTTCAAACATTATTATAATAGGGCATTTCTGATGCTGTATTTTAGTGTTTGTGGTTAGAGTTTAAGTGTTACATTACAGAATGCATTTTATATGTGAGTTTTTTTTATTTATAAGACTAGGAATTCATGGTTCTAACAGTACAATGGCATAGGAGAAATTTTTACGATGAGATGAAGTGACTTGAGGTATGCGTCTAATGGCTCAGGAAATATTTCAGAAGTGCCTGTAAATGTTTGCGGTTCAATGTTTCAGTTAAGTGTTATGAACTCCTAGCTCTCACGTGGCATTCACAGCACTGACAGTGCTCAGATGTTACTCCATTAATGCTTATCAGGAGCGCAATACTAGTCCATAATAACAAAAGTGTAACTTAATAACATTTAATGACCTGGGGACAGATAACCTTGGATCCGGGTAACATAGTCAGTTCTTTCTTGTTTTCTGCATGGAACTGGTTTGAGGTCTGGAATTAAGGCTTTAACTGGGTGTGTGCTTTATTGTGTGAGGAGGGTGTACGTGATTGTTTGTGTTCTCACCGCTGATCGAAAACAGCGTGTAGACGATCTCGCCTTCGGCTGAAGCCACGCACTCCAGGGTGGGGTAATTGTTCTTGGTAATGTTTAAGCGGCTCTCCACCGCTCCCTTCCCAAAGGGTGGGTTAGTCATGGTTACGGTGACGACATCCTCCTCCTCTTGTGTGGCATTCAGCAAATTAGAACACCTAGAGTGTCACAGAATGAATTAACAATAATTATGGACATGTATTAATGGATGTCAAAGATCACACACACACACACACACACACACACACACACACACACACACACACACACACATGCATGTACGTATGAATATACACACACCGGCATACTCATACTTTCCCATTTGCTTTAACTGTATTTAAAATTATTCACTAATGAGTACTATAACTAAGACTGACACAGATACAGTACCAAAGCAATGTCAAAGAGAAAGTCAGGCAGTGAATGTCTTTCTGGTGGCCCTGCATTCACCTCTCAGCATGTACCAACACGCTCAGTGGAGGTCTAGCAATCCTTCTTTAATCATGCAGAAACTCCACACTGCTTCATAAACATAACTTAACCATTTTATTGTAAGGTCAAATGTAGGCTTTAAGCTTGATTTTACAGTTACACTCATTTAGACTTTACATTGTTAGCACTGGTGCGTGGAATACATGTAAAATATTAGGTCACATCATCTTATTGCATCTACTGACCAATAATAATTGTTGATTCTATCAGGGGAAGATAGAACATAAGCTCACATAATCATACTCCAGCAGTGGTCGTCACTTGTAGTTTGAATGCTGCTTTGTATCCCGTTATCATCTAAACTTATTAACCTGAGTCTGAACAATATATTTTGCAACTGGGGCCCTGCAGGATCCACCTTTAGCATCAACTTGAATGAATCATTTCCATTATGACTGTATCAGTCTTTCACATCACTGTGGAGAGATTTTGGCCCATTCTTCTTTAAAACATTGCTTCACTTCATTGACTTTTTGGGGAATTTGCTTATGCACAGATTTACATTATTACGGTCCCACCACAGCATTTATAATAGGTTGAGGTCGGCAGTTTAATGATTTTCAGATTGATGTGCAGTCTTTCCCTCTTGCCATTGTGTTAACACACACCTGAATGTTCCAGACCAGCAAACTGCTAAAACTGCTCTTATAGAAGTCTGCACACCTGTTTATGATCAATTAATTAAGGCCCGATGATTAGCAGCACATGGCTGCAACTTACCCTCTTAAATTCTGTGGAAGCAGTTAGGGGGTACTTAGGCCAGGTGGGTATTTTTAAAAACAGAGATTTTATCTGCGGTTTTGGCCTTAAATTCACGTGCAAACATGGTTTTGGTCACTGGAAATGGAGCTTTAGGAAAACTTCATCCAAAGTAAAGATTTTCTCAGTTAACTCAATTTGTGTTGTGTTGAGTTGTGTGGACAGGGGAAATGGTGATTGTGACTTTTGTAGTGTCACCTGTGCTGATGATGTCTGATGTCATTATGTCTGAAGTCATGATGTCTGTGTGCTAGTCTCCGTGATTTAACGTCAGCTCTGTTTATGAGGATATTTTGTACAATGGTGGACTTAGAGTAAACTAGTAACTGTGTTAACATTGCTTACTGGACACGAGCAGTTACTCACACCTTACGTTGATGAACAGAGATGCCTAAATGTACCAAGAAGCTCACTGCTGCTACAGTACATTGGACGAGACTGGTCGAACTTCTACAAAGCGCAACCGGTGATGACATTTTGTCTGGACTTCTGTTTGGCCCCCTGTTGATTAGGGATGCTTCTAGCAGCACTTAACAGTGCATTTTGATGTGGACAAAAATGTTTTTAAAACATAGGTTGTGTGGACAGAATTACTATCTATAAAAAAAGTTTAAAAAGTAGAGAAATCTCAGTTTTTAAAAATTCCTGGCTAAGTGTGGACATGGTCTTAGTATTGCTTGTCCTTTTTTCTGCTTGGCCTCATTTTTGTTAAATGAATAATGTCATAGTGACAGAAGTTATATGTTGTTGTGCACCTGAGGTTGTATTCGACTAATATTGAGACCTGCTATGACCAGATGATTTTTATTATGTTTTTACTCAAAAACATATGGGAGTAAAAGAGGGGGGGATACTAATTTTTGAACATGACTGTTGGTGCTGATACAGGTACTGGTTTAATTTAGGGTTAGAACCAGTAAGAAATATAGTTGAACAGAATAGATAGAAATAAATCAGGTGGTAATTATTATGGTTAATGAATCAAAGTCAAATGAATTAAAAAAAAATTTAATATAAAAATTTAAGCAAATCGACAGTCTACCTATGGTTCACAGCTCTAGTACTTGCATAAATATCAACCAGCGGTAGTATTTGTTCGTCACTTACTCACTCCTCGTCTATACTGCTTAATCCTGTATAGAGGGTCTCAGGGGGCCTGGAGCCTATCCCAGAAAACTTTGGGCACGAGGTGGGGTACACCTTGGATGGGGTGTCAATCCATCGCAGGGCACACATACATACACACATTCACACACTCATTCACACACAAGGGGCAATTTGGGAACACCAATTAGCCTAATCTGCATGTGTTTGGACAGTGGGAGGAAACCGGAGCACCCAGAGCAAACCCACCAAGCATGAGAAGAACATGCAAACACTATAGATAGCAAAAAAGTAGCACAAGCTGATATTAGTCTGGGATCCAGAAGGTTCTTAAAAAGCCTGGGCTCTTAATGACTGATTACTGACTTATAAAGTAGCTGAAGAAACTTGGATAAAAATGGCTCATGTGTGAAATGATGCCAAGACCTCCAGTAAACAGTGATATGAGTAGTCAGTGCTCCCTTTTATATGTCCTGTATGCAGTTACCATTTTGATGTAGTATATGTACAAAATATTTATGCTGCCTTCTATATATAAGTGTATGGTTAGAGAGCAGATTTGCAGAGGTTAACAAATGAGATGCACTAACACACACTACTCTATAGTGTGGTGTTTGGTTTGGTGGTGCTCAGGACACTCTGTGCTCACTTACTGTAGCAGTGTGTCATCTAAGAATAACTGCACTCACACTGTAATGAGGCCCCAGTCATTCAACCAATCTGCTTGCTCCATTCAACAAGCATCACGTTAGCTGATGAACTGCTCTTAATACATATATGTAGTAGTTCTTTTTCCTCTTACTTTTTTAATTCTTTTGCCAGAAAGAAGAGTAAATTTGTGCTTCAGGACAGGATGGAATTTTTTAACTGTCATGTGGGCACAAGCAGATGCTCTAATATGAAGCATGCAGGACAGCACAAACCAAGTTGCATAAAATGTTTACAGAATTCATTTAAGACATGCTGACACAAGCTGATTTTTTTCCCCAGGGTGTTTTCCAGTGTTTTCATAGTGGTATGGTGTAACACTTTGGTCGTGACCACTTTGGTTTTAAATTCAGTTCCATTCCAGGCACGAATGAATATCTGGTGCACTAAACTTATATCAATACAGACAGTGGAATTCTCGTTACTGGTGAACGTACATCTTGTGTATACTTTGCATAGCAAACAATAATGTCAAGCCTCACTTTAACAACTTCTTCTAACTATACATTAGTTACATTCTTCTAACTAAACATTGATTTTATGGGCACAATAAATTCGTTCATTCAATGTCATACCTTCATAGGAGGAGTCAGAGATACTAGAGAAACTCAACAACCAAACAAATACACCTCTCCCCATCAGTGCTCCATCAGAACTTTCAAAAACCCATAGATACACATTTCCGAAATTATTATAAAACATCATTAAATGTGTCCTGTTGCTAACTGACTGGAATAGTGTTGCGTGGTGCGGTCTGCACCACTTTATTTGTTTCCCGTTTCCACAGCCAGGGATGGTGAGCGAACACTAGATCTTTTTCAGTCCTCACACAGAACGGACAGCTAGCAGACAGCAATGAATTCAACAAAAAGTGTGTTGGTGTAGAATCACTTGTATTGTGACGTTCATAAATAAATATAAACAGCACCGTGCAAAGGTCTTAAGCCCCCCTTTGTCATATTTTGCTTGCAGGGAGCCAGCATTTCTTGTATTTTCTTTAATGTAATCTTGAGGAATGGTTCTGAAGACTTTTTTGGCTCTCATTTTTGCCAAGTTTTTGTCTTCTATTAGTAGTCTAGGCTCTGTACCTGAGGAGTTTCCGAGGCATGTTTTTTGTTTGTAAGGCCACACAGTGACCTATGAATCATTCAAGCATTAAACAACAATCTAACTTAAGGCAAGAACCAGTGAGAAACAGGTGTAGATGATAACAGATGATGATGCCGGTGATTAGTATACTGGTGATGCTGAATGCTGAGTGGTTGGAACAGACGAGAGAGGAAATGAGGTTTTCTGTTGCAGTAAAACATTTGTTCCCATTTCTTTAATTTAATCTCGAGTGTAACAACCCTGCTGTGTGGTACCATTATGTCTGTACAATGTCTATGCATCACTGAGCTTAAACACCCCTAGAACGAAACCCCACTGCTGCAGTACCAAGGTAATATTACCATACACCTTTTTGCTTAGGTTTGATCTTTAATTTCAGTAACTTGGCTCTTACTGCTTTGCTATAAATAAGATGCCTACCTGGCATGCGGTTGGTCGCAGTAGTACCATGTAATCTGAGGTGGGGGATAACCTTCAGCCACACAGCGCACTTGGCCATCAACCGGCCCTTCATGAGATACAATTGCTGGTTTACCTAAACAAAGAGAGAGAGAGAGAGATTAAAGCAATTGTTCATAATTGATTATATTCAAACCAGCACCGAATAATACATTATAGTTCAATTATATTAGAAACCCGAAATATTCAAAACCAGAACATCCAACACTATACCAGAAGTCCGTGGTGCAGCAAAACAATCACGTATGCAAAGTTTGTCTATACTCCTGTTTGCGCTGTGATATTTGACACTCTACTATCAACTGAGTAACACACTGCTGTGAGGCACATGATGACCTGAAGCAGAACCAGTCTGCCAATTGCTCCACTCACAAATAGTAACACAGTTTACTTACTCAGCACATGAACTTCAAATGTCAGGAGGACACTAGCATCATCGTTGGAGGCCAAAAAAGTGTAGACCCCGCTCTCTGATACTTTCAAGCGCACAAGCTTTAACTGACTTCGATAACTGGAAAGAAAAAGCAAGATATGTGTACAAAAACAAACACCAACAAACAAAAAAACACAAGGACAAATAAACGCTAGAACGCGAGAGTGTGTACATACACATGCGTGCATACCTGTGTGAGTGTGAGTGTGAGGTGATAATATGGTCAGTCGTGTTCGTGAGATTTTTCTGATTGTAGCTCCAGGAGAGGACGTCTGGTTTAGGGTAGGCATCCATATCCACACGCAGGGACAAACTTTCTCCTTCACGAACTCGCCAGGTCCTGTTATCGACGTGTGTCAGGTTAATAAATCCTTTGCCTGAAACAGACAAAAGCGAGAAATACAATTATTTTGTCAAATAAATTGAGTCTGAAATACTATTTTAGTTTTTTTTATTTATAGGAACTGAAAGCCACAAATTGGAAAAATCTAAGGTTTGAGGTTAAGATAAACCACTACTGAAGTTTCTGAAAAACAAGTCTTAATGTCAATGAAGCGGAGATAATTTGACGTCCACACGCCTCACTGCAAGCTACAACTAAAACCGACACACTGCAGTGCATGTTATGTGTCATATGACAGACGGCCTTACTGTAGACATCCACCCAGACTGTCTCAGCACTAATCCCTCTTGAGTTCTCTGCCTTGCAGCGGTAGCTGCCTGAATCCTGGGTTGTCACTGCTTTTATCTGGAGGGTGGCTGTGCGTTTGTGCAGGACTGGCTCGGTCAAAAGCTGGGAGCTTTGCTGCACCAATGCTTCCTGTGGAAACACAGTGGGAACATGTTCGCCATGTCAGTGACAAAGAACTGACAGACATTAACAGGTAGTCAAATGATGCTAACTTTGCAGTACGTTGAAGTCTTTAGATTTGATGATGAGCCATTAGTGCTGGAGTATCCCCCAAAATATCATTAAAACCTGAGAGTGATACAGGTTACTCATTCCAGGCTTTATTTGCAGCCTGTATTAAATGTTGAAGCACATTAAGTTACAACATCTTTCATCATAAAGTATGAAGATTTACGTTCCCAGGCAGATATTTCTCAAATATTAACATGTTGAAAATATTTATATGTTAAAATAGATATTTTTAAAGAGTGAAGGCAACAGCAACAGCAGATAAAAAAAAAACTGTTTTGTGCCATGTAGTAATTATTATTCAAAGTGTAAATTGGGTGTTGCACAGTTGGTGTGTTCACAGAACATTGTACAGGAATGCACAGAAGAATTTGCCTGTATTCTTACCACTCCTTGTGGTGGGACCCAGGTAACTTTGATTTCACTGTTGACATTGGAAGTGGAGCAGTTGAGCGTGAGCTTCTCGCCCTGGGTCAGGAGCACTCGGTTACGTTCCTGAAGCAAAATACTGGGCGGTGCATCTGGAACTGACATTCAGCCAGTAGAAAGAGAATCAACTAAACAAATATTTTAAACAGATTGCTGAGCAGATTTTACACAAGCTATATAAAGAGTAGTCATAAGCAATTCAAATGTTAAGAGAATAGAGGAAGATGCTAGAAACAAGACGAAAGAGTCTCTGTCTCTGTTTTCTGTCTGTGTCTCTCACCCAGTCGCACATTAAGCTTATATTCCATAGATTGGGCCATCGTGCCTCCTAGATTTCCCTCACAGACATAGCAGCCCTTGTAGGTAGGCTTGATGTTCATCACGGAAATGCCTGTCTCAGTGCTAGCGCTGTATCTCATCCCGGTGGGCAGTGGCTCTCCGCTGCATGTCTTCAGGCGCAGATCGATCATTCTGGGGTCTGTGGCCAGGCAGGGGATAGAGACAGTCTCGCCTGCCCCGGCCATGATGTCACGGATGAGGGACCTCCTGAAGGCATTGTCAGGATCTGCTAAGAGGAAGGCTAAATCAAGAACCAATGAAACACAACCAAGGGTCTTAGATTAAGACATGATATTGCAGTCCGAGAGAGACAGAGAGAGATGGAGAAGGTGCCAGATTGAGATAGGAAACCAGGCAGAGTGTGAGGTGTGAGGATGAGAACAAGCTAGCGCTAATAAAAAAGACAAAGCAACGTTTTTTTTTTTCCAAGCAAGGTTACAGTTTGCACACAACTACTACTATGTCTCCTATAAAACTATTCAGACACATTTCTCCTTAACACAATCAAATCCTTTGAGTTTCACCTACCTTTAACATAAACGTAAATGGAGCTCGTCTCTCGTGAAGTCTCCTCCAAGCAAATGTATTTGCCCTGATGATGTGGCGTCACCCTGTCCACACTAACGTTTGACAGGTGGTGCTCTCTGTGCTGCTCCTTTAGTGGTCGATTTGGACGTTCCTCCCGTACCCAATGCACTGATGCGTCACCATGGCAATGAAGAAAGAGCTTGCCATTTAGCTGCACTGTCAGTTGAGATCCGTCTGGAGTAATTACAGGCCTGGTACTGCCTGGTGAAACAAATATTAATAAAACTGGTCAAAACAATTGTCCTATACGTAGGGCACTAAAGTGCAACATTAGTAGGCTGAGAGTGAATAAACTGGATAGAAGTGGAGTAAAAAAAAAACATGAATGGCAACCCACTGATAACAGAATAAGAAAAGAGTTTGGTGAGGTCACCTAAAAAGAGACAACTAGTGTCGTCGCTCATTTACAGCACACCAAGTTCCCAAAATCTGCTCTTCCCTCTGGGGTTGTAGAGTTTTCAGAAAAGAAATTAGCGCAGTGCTGCGATTCATTACATTCACTCTCACCTGAACCAAGTTAGGGAGCAGACACGTTTACATAATTTTCAATACTTTTCCCCAAGAATTTCATCCAGCAGTTACTAATCTTCCTCAGTCATGACACTTTCCTTTCTTAGATAATCAATACTATGTGCATGTGTGTGTGTGTGTGTGTGTGTGTGTGTGTGTGTGTGTGTGTGTGTGTGCATTTGTGTGTCTGTGTATTTTCCCTATGACTGAAGCAAGTTATGACAAATTACCTTGTCATGACATGCACAAATTTAAGTAGCTTACAAACATGTCTGGCAAACTAAGAATAGAAAAACGCCATCTCCTGCTCCGCCTTGATGATTAATCAGGGTTCCCATCAAACTGTAGTCTTTAAAGCTTTTATTTCTTATCTGATGCTATCGTAGTGTTCACGTTATGCACTTTTATTTTGCCTGCTGGTGTTTGTTTGTACATGTCACTTCTGGGACTGCTTGAGTGTTCAGCTTTTCTCCTGAATCCCCTTTGCATGTGACTGACAAACAAGCTAAAATAGTCATAACACGGATATAAATGTTTGAACAAGGATTTGCGGAGAAGGATAGTATGGCACGTAATTTTTTTTTTTATGATATGGTACGAAAGTAAACAGCAACCATGCGTACAGAGCAAACAGTCACGCTTACGGTTACACTTCAGCCTTTTGACACTGAGTGTGGAAACCAGTTGAACAGGTCTTACATTTAAAGTAGGTTGATTGATTATGTGCTTCCAGACAGCCAAAAAGTCTGTTCAGCATAGAAGCTAGTGTGAGGCTGAAGAAACATACCGGCTGTCATAAGTAAAACTGTTGTTTCTGTATTCAGCGCTTTAAGGTTGTCATGTCGACTTATTACACTTATAGTACTGATTAAGTATTGTCTTACAAACAAAGGATGAAAAAACAGGATAAAGGCCAAGCTTGTGTAAAATCACTCACTGCTATGCAGAGGTATGTACAGTACAGCACTATTTCGAGCAAAAGTCTAGAGCTACAGCTTTCTTCATATTTTTCTTCCAAAAAGCCAGACTGTCTTATATTGTTTTGTGTAATCTTGAGGAATCAGGGATCTCCCGGCTTTTTGAGAGACTACAGTCTCTCATTACTTTCACACCAGTCCCTGTACCTGAGCAGTTGCAGAGGAATGTTTTTTGTATGCTAAGCCACACAGTGACCTATGAATTATTCAAGGATAAAAACCATGTAACAGACGAGAGGGGAAATGATGTTTTTTTTTTTCATAAGCAACCAGTTGTCTGGCACTTTGCGCAGTAAAAACATTTGTTCCCAATTCTTTAGTTGAATCTACATTAAGCAGTTTAATTAAATTTGGAAAAAAAAAAGTCTGTGTATGGATATGTACAGTATGTGTGGGGGTGGGAGGTTGGGTAGGAGGTTTGGGGCTCAGGGCTTTTGCACAGTTACTGTAAGTGTGTATGCTTTGGGATTATCTGATACCTTTGTGTTTACTTTGCTGTAGAGGTTCCTGGTTTATATTGTGAGATTTGACTGGTTCCTGTTGGGTGCTTTTTCTTTTCGGTGAATACAAAGCTGAGTGACGGCTTTCAGCAAACACCAGAGATTAAAGGTGGCAATAGCATCAAAACAATTGCGAGTGGACATCTACCTATGCAAATCACCGACAGAGTTAATGCTGACGGAAAGCCTTAACCTGAAAAAATCTCTCGTAATCTGAAGTTGATATAATATGTTGGAAAAAAACATACGAGTTGTAAAGGGAAATTTATATTTTTCAGTTTCCCAAATATTTATTGCAATGTATTTCACCCCATTATCTCTGTGCATTATCTATACTGCTTGTCCTGTGTAGGGCTATGGGGGCCTACAGTCTATCACTGGGAACTCAGACAACAAGGCAAAGTACATCCTGGTTGTGGGGCACAAGAACACATGCTTATTGTGACTTCAGATATACAGTACTATGCATTTTTCTTCAGATCTCCCTCTCCCTCTTTTTTTTACTCACAGTCCAGAAATCTAACTAGTGCCATCATATGTGAAAAAAGTGCACTAGATGGCTCTAAGTTGGTGGACATCGGATCATCACATCCATATGTCTGCTTTGAACATCCATTTGCTGATTTACTCCCATCTCTCATTATGCTCTTATAATGAGCTCCACTCTTTTGGGAAGGCTTTCCACTAAATATTGGAGCGTAGCAGGGGGGAGTTTCATTAATTATTGGTGACACTGGATGAGGAGGCCTGGGTTGCAGTTCATCCCAAAAGGTGTTGAGGTCAGAGCTCTGTCCAGGATGCGTTCTTCCACTCAAGTGTTCAAATACTTTTGACCATGTAATGTATATAAATGTTTAGACTTAGTATAACTGTTCAAAATGGTTGCATAAACCATTAAGGGAAAAATATATAATAATAATTGTACAAAAATCATACAAAAGCAACAAGGTCAAAAAATGGTTGTTGGACTTTCCTATTGGTCTTGAGCAAAATTAATCTTTTATTTGTTTTCATTATTTAACTTTTTTTTCCAGTAAAATACGCATGTTTAAACAAGATTTTGCAGTGAAAAAAAACCTGTTTGAACAAGATATATTGTTGCCTGCGAGGAAAATAAGATGACGTGTCAAAAGTGCTTTGTCTTTAACATGCTGATGATTGATTGATTGAGTGTGGTGGTGTGGATTGACAAACAATCTTGTTAAATTTTTTTTATTGCAGCAGAGGATCTGACATATAAATACTTAAGTATAAAAAACCCCACAAATACTCAGAAACAGCTGATTTTTTAGAGAAGAAAAAATTACAATGATTCACCAACCTTGTTTCACCATGACAATCAGATGTTAAATAAACCAGTCGAACCTGGGGTTTTACCTTGTGGTAAAACAAATCCGCCGATTATATGCGTTGTTGTAGTTAGCTGAAGAATTTATTTGCATACTGCTTGCTTCTGTGATATCAGTACAGCAAGAACAAGAAAAAAAAAACTTGAAAAACTTGATCGCTATGAAAATATACTTTACGTTCATCGTAATGGGCACTCATACAGTGTTGGGCTCTCATTTGCCTCCACTCTCCTAGGAAAGCTTTTTAGTGATTTTAAAGAGGTTTGCTGTGGGGATTTGTGATCATTCAGCCATAAGAGCAATTGTGAGATCTGGGGTACAGTCAGTGTTTCAGTTCATCCTGAAGGTGTTTGGTAGGGTTGAGTTCAGATAAGGCTCTTGTTTGAGGATACTCAAGTTATTTCAGTCCAACCTTAACACAGCATATCTTCATGCACATCTTTTGCTTTATGTACAGGGAATGATGAAATAAAGCTGAAACATCTTAGGGCGTCTTAGTTCCAGTAAAAGGAAACTGTCATTTTAAAAGCACATTCAATAGAACTGTAAGCATGCATCTTTGCAGCAAGTTTAGAAAAAAAAAGCATATGGATGGAATGGCCAGGAAATGCTAATCTCTCTCTCTCTCTCTCTCTCTCTCTTTTTTTTATTTTATTATTATTATTTTTTTTACAAATCTTCAAAGTTATACAGTATATTTATATCTATAGACTGTGTTTACAACCTGATTCAACTGATATATGTATATATTTTATGCATTGCTACTCTCCGGTGTAACAGCTATATCAGCATTAGTTTTTGATCTGAACACATTTATGTATAGTTTAACATTTTACATGACACTTTCTTCAATTAAAATTAGGCAATCATTTGACCTCAACTGCTAAGCCACAGTCAGTTACTTGGACCATGAAATCGGTTTAGCCTGATTGATTCAAGTTTATAATTAGCTGGTTTGTCTGTGTACATTTTTGTATGTATCCTTTTTTCCCCCACACATGATGGGTCTGGAAGCGGTCTGTGATCTGGCACGCCTTCAGACATCCTGTAAGATCAGTCCTAATGTTGTCATTTGAGTGAGAAGGTGTTACAAGCATAAATAATCTGTTTCACTCTGTGCATGCTCTGTGTTTTGCAATACAACAACACAGCTGTCTTGAACTATCTCCAACTATTGAAGCCCATCCCCTTTATCTTCAAGTAGGCAGTTCATTATAATGCAGCCTGTGGCTTTTCTGTCTACATTCTGGAAAACAAATATGCCAGAAGTGCTTAAGGATAACATGTTGGAAGAATATCTACTTCTTTGGGTTGCTGTTGATACAATAAACCAAACACACATTTAGGGCATTTATGTTGTTTTTTGTTGCTGTTGTTATGTGTTTTCTTTTTGTTCAGTGTGATATACAGTAGATATTAGAGATGGGAATCACCAGGGGTCACCCGATACAGTATTATCATGATACCTGGGAGCTGATTTGATAAGTTAAGTGATTCTTTAAGTATCCTGATTTTATAAATATCATTTGATATTCAGTTTTCCCCCCATTTTGTTTCAGTTATTTGCTCCTACCACACAGGTCTCTATGCTGCCTGATGTGTTAATAGTTTAGAGCGCTCCGCCTGTAGGATTATAGAGGTACTGCAACTATTTACCACCTCAAATGCAAACATACTGTACATACAGTACACTTAAAATGTATTTACACAAAAATTATTCTGAAGTCAGTGTTGCGATACATGAGACTAGTCAGTGTGGCTACACAAAAGATTTGTGATACATAACTGAATTGACCCCCCACCCACCAGCTTTCTAGTACTTTTACCTTGTAATCTATATTTAAAAAAATGCATATACTACTGTACATTTAGCTATATTTAAAAATTCCATCAGGATAAATTCGGGAACACCTTAAGAGACATAGGGCCCTGGAAAAAAGACAAAACAAAGGCACTTCTATTAAACTGCATTAAAAAACTAAATGTGCCGCTGTCTTTCTAAGTCTGGTGAAAAACTAAAGTCATAAATGCTCACTTTAAAGGTGTAATGATGGTTTTGTTCATGTGGCATCTTTAAAGTAAATGTTGAGGCAATGTTTCAGGGAGACATTTGAACCGTTGCCTCCTGAATCCTTGGGTCCCTGGGCCTGTCTCTGGCAGACCCATCAGATAATCCATCCTTGGATAAGGGTACCATGCCAGCAGTTACCAAACGTACACTTTCCCAGGGGGCACAGGTTAGACTGTCTATTGGGGATGTCTTCGGGATCCATAAAGCCCTAAAGCCATGAACATTAAAGGACTAAATTCCTAAATTCTTTATACTAAGTCATCTTAATGGTCTTCACAAGATCTTGCAGACACAACCTGATGGCTAGTCTGCACGCCCCGTATGCAGTTAGTACCCTTTGTTTTGAAGGAATTGAAGGAATCTGACCTGGGCCCTGCAGGTGCAAGGCGACTACGCCACTGTGCCGGCTCAGTCCTAACTAGGTTAGTAATAAATAATAAGATAGCGCACCGGACAGGACTGCTTCCCTTACCCTCACCATCCGCCTACTTTATTATTTTTTTTACCTTCTCCATAAACTACATAAAGCACTTATAGCTAATAACCCATTAAGACTCTTCACATCTTACAAGCGACACAACCTCTTCGTACGATGTTTCGTATGATCATTACCTTATGATGACCCTCACTTTGGGCTAGTGAATGAAAAACGATTTATTTTTATTTTTTTATCATAAGAAGTTGTTTATTTCCGCTGTGACACACAGAGCGGACATGGGCGCGCGCCATGAATTATTTACAGAAAGCCGCGCGCGAGCAGCACCGCGTTACGTTATCACCCTCCGGCTAAGCACGCCAATATCCGGTTTCTCCGTTCTCCGAGCTCCTCCAGTAACTGCTCAACGCACGCACACACAGATGGAGTGAGAGAGAGAGAGAGAGAGAGAGAGAAAGACAAATGGAGTTCAGCACTTGGAACGCAACAAGTGTCCAAACACCACTGACACAAACACCACGCTAAAGCATCTCTACAGGTGGTAATTCCACGTCGCCGTGTTGAAGTTTGACCCAACACCGGTGCGTTTCTCATCACTTTGGTGCAAAAACAAGTCAAGGTGCACTAACGACTTAGAAAGGCTCGAAGTTTCCGAACCACTTTAAACTCATTTCCATCTCAAATGATTCACAAATAAACAACCTGATACTGTTAACAACCCATGTTCACGTGTCCACATTCCCTTAATTTCACATTTTACGCATCCAGATAAGTTTTACGCACAAATCACCAAACGCGCGAGTAACATTTTAACGCTTCTGGACTTTCTTTCTTTCTTTTTTTTTTTTGTGTGTGAAATCGTGGTGACTTTTTAAAACAGCAGCAGGTATAACTTAAAAAAAAAAAAAGCTTACCTGGTCGTGAGAGGAACTGTAACACGACAGGAAACAGAATCCAGTGGTATTCCATTTTTATCATTCCATCTATACTTCTCTAAGATGCGTGTCTGTATGGAAAGATGGTGTATGTGCGTGTGCACGTGTGTGCGTGTGTGTATGTGCGTATGTCTGCTCGGTATCCTGGGCTCTCGGTAATGCCACAGTGGTGTCTGTCGGCTCTGGAGCGAGGCGTGTTGCGCTCTTAAAGGAGCCGCGCTGTTTTCTGAGCAACAAAAGGCGCGAGTAACGTTACGAGGCTGAGCGGAGTGGGCGGCGCGCATGTGCCTGCAATAATAATAAGCGCGCACGCGTGTGTGTGTGTGTGTGTGTGTGTGTGTGTGTTGGTTTTTAAGTGGCTTGTCATACCTGAGTCCTGACACGCACAAATTACAAGATGTCAAAGTAGCCTTGAGCGTCTGCTTTCATCCTGCGGGAAGTGGGACGGCTGATCATTAAATCCACGCCATTAATGATCACTCACAGAGCCGCAACTCTCTGTCTTTATTCAAGCCTAATAATAGTGGGATTATACACAGAAAGGAGATTTTATTTAAAATTTTTAATACAGTATTTATGTGCTGTTATTATTTATAAACACCAACGTTACTAGCTTGTGACACACAACCTGGCAAAGTGAAAATATCCTAAATCTAGTCATATTTATCCACAGGTCCTCATTACACAATTTCAGTAAATAAATAGGCGGCATGGTGACTCAGTGGTCAGCACTGTTGCCTTGCACCTCCAGGGTGGGAGTTTGCATGTTCTCCCCGTGCTTGATGGGCTTACTCCGGGTATTCGGGTTTCCTCCCACAGTCCAAAGCCATGCAGAACAGTCTAATTAGCGTTTCCAAATTGCCCGTAGTGTGTGAATAAGATGTGAGTGTGTGTGTGTGCGTATACCCTGCAATGGATTGGCACCCCATCCAGGGTGTACCCCGCCGCATGGCCTAAGCCTCCTGGGATAGGCTTCAGCCTCCCCCTCTTTTGATTTCTAGAAAGACATGAAACAAAATGTAAGCCTTATAACAGTAAAACTATGTCTGGACATGTGCTTAATAATCATAATCAGAATACATTTTTGTGACCTTATAATAAAAACAGATAAGTCAATTTGACTACATGTATATTTCTATTGATAAAATTTTGTTTTTTACAGTGCAGAATGAAATAAAATATAATACATTTGGTAAAATGTTGATAGGTCTTTATACACATTGTTTTCTGTGTAAAACATTTCATGCCCTGTCTTAATTTTTCTAGTATGTATTTAGTATTTTTAGTAATTTACCCAGTATGACAATTAAATGGCTGAATTTCAGTATGTTTTAATATTCTACACACTTTTCAACTATATATATATTTTTTTACATCTAGACCTACAGCTAAGTTTTATCACACCAGTTTGAAAAATAAAACAAATTAAAAGGTGGCTCGCATTTATGAATATAAACAGCTGCTAGTATACACATGTACATATAACTTGAATACCTTTACTTGGCACAAATCAAACAGTCAAAGGCAAAAGATTTACATAACAATGTTACATTTTCTATGTATCCAGTCTAGAAAAAGCCATTAATGGAACAGTAAATATGTTGAAAGCATGTCAGAAACATTGCATAAATGTATAAAAAGTTCCCATAGTACACTAGTGCTTATAGCACTGAATAGCATAAAAGTGTTCTTGGTAGCATCCCTTTTCTCAGTTCACTGGAGCCGTGATCGGACTGTCTACTTCATGTCAGAAACGCAGGTCTCCCAGGAGCTCCTTAAATGGCCTTTTCTTTTTGGAAAAAAATGGTCTGGTTAGATCATCAAAGTTGTTCTGTTTTTTTTTTTTCTTCCAGGACAATGCAGAACCTCATCCTGTGCAAGTCATATTTACATGTTGGGTCATTAAAGGAGTTCTTGGGAGGCCAATGTTTCAGACATAAAGCAGACAGTCTGATTATGGTTCCAGTGTATTGGGTAACATTCTACCATGATGGTCTATAAGCACTAGTGGAACACTGGGATAAGTACATTAGTGTAGCAGGGGATTATTAGAGAACTAAAGGGAGCTTTTACTCTCTGTGTTCGAAATAACTGCGTACTGTTATTCTGCACAATCAAAAGTGCCAGTTTGTAGTATATTAATATTGTGCAAGCCTACTAAAAATTTTCTGTATAATCCTTAATAATTTTTCCAACACAAAAAATAAATGCAAAAAAGTTAAAGGGTGTAACTGAAAAAGTAAATGAACACTTGAGACAAACAATCATCTTATTTCTAATGGATACTAGTAGATAGTAGTGGATACAAGTAGCAGCATTTATAAGTAATTTGTTCAAATATGATCAGTTACAAAACTATGGAGGAATGCAAACAGGTTAAACCTTTTCTAAACCATTATTGTGGTTGTGTGTGTGTGTGTGTGTGTGTGTGTGTGTGTGTGTGTGTGTGTGTGTGTGTGTGTGTGTGTGTGTGTGTGTGTGTGTGTGTCATTGCGCTTATTAAAACCTCATCTGCTACAATTTTATTTACAGTTGCCTGTCATAGCATTTCACATTAACACCATGACTTCATACTTTACTAAAAATAAATAAATCTTGAGCTATACTATAACACTGAATGCCACTTTGTTTGCATTTGTGTGAATGAAACAGTCATTAAACTGCATGCTTTATCATATAGGGTGCTATGTAAACTGAGGTTTCTACATTGCTCACGGCCTGGATGTTACAGTTACATAGTCACAAGGATCCTGTTTTTTCCTCATCTTTGCTGCTCTTGTTTGCTTCTGAAGTTCTTTTTTCCTTATAAATACAATATACAAATAACATACAAAAAGATACAAAGAAAGATTTTATGCTCTTTACAGAAGACCTGGAGTACACCTGGAAGGTCCAGCCACACTTATTGACTTACAATAAGTGTTAAATAGGTTAAACAGCAAAGAGGGCTCCCTAAGGAGAATGCTAAATAACAATCAAATTTTAGTATGAAGTTCTTTCAAAAAGTCAAAAAGTCATGTCAAAAAGACAGTCTGTTTACTTGCTTCCTGAAGATCATGTACAGAAGATGGTTTATTAATTGCTACTGCTTTCTTTACCATTGTCCAACAATATAATATATTGGGTTTAGGTCTGGATATTACCATTATCACACAGCTAGTTTTTCAGACCGATAGAATAAAAAAAATTCTAGAAGAATTAGTATACATGGAATCCATTTTTTTCTCTGACCTCTCTTATCAACCAAATGTTTGCTCCTAAAATCTGTTGCTCACTCAGGTTTTTTTTTTTTCACCATTCTGTGTGAACTCTAGAGACACACTCTTACTGTATGTGTGAAAATCCCAGGACAGTAGCTATTTCTGAAATACTCAAACCAGTCCATCTTTTTTACCAGCAACCATGATGTGGTTAAAATCAGGACTCACATTTTCTTCACATTTCTTCTGATCTTAAATGTGTGGACTAACTGAAGCTTTCTACCTGTATAATTTTATGCATTGTTCTTCTGCTGCCACATGATTGAACAAGTAAATGTTTCTATTAAAGTGGACAGTGAGTGTCTGTGTATCATGTTGTTCTTTGTGTTTTTTTTTTTCTCAATTATAATTTCAATGCAATTAGAGTTTATTGTTATTTTACAGTTGAAGGCAATATGAACCAGGGAATGATTAGAACAACACAAAAATTATACTTGCTAACTGGCTGTAAGAAAACAGAATGAAGATCTGCTAGGAAGCTGAAAGAGCTGCTCTTACTGGTGAACTGAGCTGACTGATCTGGTTTACTGAAACGAGCTGGAATTTCCATCACTATTGATTGCTGCCTAGCAACCTAGCACAGGTTGGTTGAAAATCAAACTATAAAGGCAAATTATAATGCTACAGTGATGTTGGTTACATTTTCATGGCTTGTCAGCCTCATTACAATTTTTTTGAGTTGGGAATGTAAAAAAAAATCCCAGCAACACAATGGTTGGATATCATTCAATAATCTTAAGGTAAAATCTCAAAGATGTCAACCAGAGACAGTATGGAACAGATTTTCTAGCTCTATCTATGCATATAAGAACGAAATATGCATATGTTTATTGATTAGGGGTGGCACGGTGGCACAGTGGTTAGTTTGCATGTTTTCCCTGTGCTTGGTGGGTTTCCTCCAGGTATTCTGGATTTTTCCCACAGTCCAAAGACATGCAGATTAGGTTGATTAGTGTTCTCAAATTACCCATAGTGTGTGTGTGTGTGTGTGTGTGTGTGTGTGTGTGTGTGTGTGTGTGTGTGTGTGTGTTCGTGCCCTGTGTTGGATCGGCATCCTTTACCTGAGGGGTGACCCTGTATACACAATAAGATGATTGGCAGTTGCTTAATCAACAAGATGTTTTCACCCACAAGATTGTCACATTGTAAAGCACCTTTGTTGTTATATGGTTGAGATAATGGATTTAGACTATTTTTATTTGATTAAACGTATTAATACTAAAGGTGTTTCTACCAACTGGTTTTCGGTTTCCTGTTTGCGGTAAAAAAAAAAACAAGTAGATATTGGTGTCTGTTGTGTTTTTGTTAAATATTCAAATATGAATGAATGAATGAATGAATGAGTGATTAGGTAGGTTGTAGAGAGCTAGAAAACTCAGGAGTAAGCATTGTCTTGAAGTGTTCAAGGTAGGGATTGGCAGATGAAAATGAACCTCCCTGGTGTTCCCCTGGTTGTAACTTGTGAATATACAGTATAGCAACTTTCAAGTGAAAAAAGAAACGCAGTGAAAATATTTCAACTGGACAGTTGAAGAATGGAAAAGGTCAGGAGGATTTTTTTCCCGAGTTCCTGATAGCTTTAGATACTTGTTCAGGGCTGACAGAACCCAGTGGAACCCAGTGTGCCGTTCTGCTGTTAAAGTTCATCCCCATTCATGTCATGTTTTGATGTTTTGTTTATGCTGAGATGCTTTTTCACTTACCACAGTTGTAACGAGTGCTTATGTAAATTGATATATCTCTCCTGGAAGCTTGAACCAATCTGGCCCTTAATCAGCAAGACATTTCCACCAACAAGACTGTCACTCATATTAATTGTGAGAGTACAGTGATGAGACTCTTAGCTGCAGGAACACATTTGAATGGTAAAAATGTTTTAAAGAAGAATGTACAGCCGTGATTTGCCGCATTTGTAAGGTAAGGAAATAATGTTGTGTGAGGAAGTCTGGGTTGCAGTCAGTGTTCCAGTTCATCCCAAAGCTGTTCAGAAGAGGTTTGAGTTCAGTCAGAGCCCTGAGAAGGACACTTGAGTTCTTCCACTCCAACATTATCCTATCATGCCATGCTGGAGCTTCTTTTGTGCATTGTTAGAATATGCTGGAACAGTTTTAGGACTCTTAGTTTCAGTAAAAGCAAATTGTAATGCTACAGTACTATACATGATCTTTTGGTCCATTGATGTATGTTTTCATTTGTGTGGTTTGCAGAAATGCAACACAACCACAAGGAGAGGATTTAGTTCCCAATAATCCTGGAATTGTATGCTTTAGTCTGAATTTCTCAAGAATAGTTGAAGTCCTCAACACATTACAACAACCTGGAACACTTTAAACTTTACACCACGCACACACATACGCACATATACACACACACAACCAGCTCATATATCTCACAGATGCTTTTGGAAGTATCTGGTCAATAAAGATGTCAGGTGGTTAGTCTTAAAAGAAAGATGACCCCAATGTCAATTTAATCAGCCTGTTTCAAATGATTAACAAGAAACATAAATATCCTTTATAACGCCTCTGATCGATTCTCATGCGCCGCACTACTTATTCGTCTATCTAGCTCAAGAGAATGGCATTTAAGTACATCATATCGTACCCGGGTGGGAGGGGGGTTTTCAGTGAGAACATTGAAATTACTGTAGCACCTTCATGTGCAATAGAAAAAAAGGTTGGTAGGGTTGTGTTATTGGGCCAGATTATAAATCTAGCCTCCTCATTGCCTTGAAAAATAGATGATTTGTGTACATGTGTGCGTACACACGTCTACTAGCAGCCTCAGAAAACAAAAGCCTCAATGTGCACTCTGTGCAAAGTCACCATATGTATGTCTGGAGGCAAAGAACGGAAAAAAAAAACTATTTTTGTTCTGTTTTATCATCCCCAATCTTAATCACATGACACATGACCTCGCCGTCTATGAGCATGACGGCGAGGTCTAGTGAGGATGTGTGTTCTCTTTGTTGCCAGCGGTTCAGCTGTATCAGTCTGGTGCCATCTAATATAAGCACAGCTTCACAAATATACAAAGGCACTTTTTGTTATTAAACTCTTATATATACATATCAGCTTATAGTTGCATAGTTGCATTGGTAGCAATGATAATATGATAAGAATGTTTTGTCCTAGACAACCAAAGGAAAACAGATGAAAGAGTGAAAGGCCAGAAATGGCATTTATTTCATTTTGCAGTCAAACTGTTCATATACTGCAGCTAACATGACAATTTAGATATGACATTCCTCATTATGTAGCAAGTTCAGGCATTAAAGAAATCAGACTGCATGTGATCAATACAGGGGAAAGCCTGCAAAACACAGGAATTATTGTATAATTAATAAGAGGAAAATTTCGGCATGATAATGTTATTGCTTTATTTTAAGGTTACTGGTTTGGAGAAAGCTAGTAAATGATTTGGCCCCACTATGTTATAGGTATCTTTGTCCATTTGTTAATTTTGTCTTCTATATCGTATCGTGGTCATTCAGTTATATGTAGCAGGCTAGCTTATAATCATTTATACCTACAGTCCCAATTCTGACCCCAGAGCTCAGTGCCAGCAATGTGAGCAGATCAGCCCTTCGTTCTTCAACCAGTGCTTATATTTTTAGCTAGTTAGCTAACATGGGATATTCAAGATCGATCGTGGTTCTTACAGCAACTCTATAATATTTTCTTCCATATTATTCAGTTAATGTGAGGATCATTTTGATGTGCACAATATATAATATTTATGAACACTCATCATTGTGAAATGTGACATTTGAAACATACTCTGGACTCACTGAAAATCTATTGTATACAGCCAAGATATTTTACACACACATTAGCATTTTTAACATTCATAGCATATTTTTTTTTAAAACACAGACCTTCAAATTCTTATATCCAGCAGCATTAACATACTAAAATAATACGTTTAGATTTTTTTTTACTTTACGGGATGGAATTGTTTTTCTGAGCAACTGCCTAGTTGTAAAGTAGGGCATGTGATTTTCCAAACATTGCCCAAAGCTAGCACTGTCCCTTCTCTTCTCCCAGACCCAGAGAACATGAAGACACTCCATTGTTATATGCCTGCTGTCCAAATAGCATGTGTCTATGTGTGGGTGGGTGGGTGCGCGTGCGTGGGTGTGTGGTGCATTCAGATGCTTATCCTTACTTTAAGAGAAAAAATGAATAACAAGAAAATCAATTAGCTCGTGTTGTTTGTAAGCTTTCATTTGTGTGCCGATGTGTAACACAGTGCAAATGTTTTAAAAAGGCGGTCGTTGTGGTTTGAGCGCGAAAGCCACTACAACTGCTTTTCAGTGAGACGTAACGCAAATAAGCGTGACTGTACTTTCTTAGGCAAATATTCGGTAAGGAACATGAACAAATATTCTTTAAAAAACCACTACAGGTCAAAGCATAATATTATTTACATAGTTCAATGTTAAAATGGAAGGAATTCAAAATTTGGTATGTTATTGTTCTGTGAATGTTGCACTGTCATTTTGATTGATCAACCATTAAGACATCTCAACAAATAAGTATCAGCAAACAGCCTTTCAACCTCATGGCTACAGTCCTGGTGAGAATCTGAGCTCAGGTTACAGCCTCTGTGGAGCTTCACATTACCCACACAAACACAAACACACACTCTTAATTGGTTTCCTTTAGGCTCCCTGGCATTCTCACACCTCCCAAAAACAGTGTGAATTCTCAGCTTTAATGCTGCGTACCTTAGGAGTGGGAAAGCGGACCCCTGTGTACAAACAGTGAATTCTACAGTATATTCAGCGTTATAGGTTCGAGAGTGTGAGAATGTTTGTGGCTGCTGATTTATATGAAGCGAATATTAGTGCATACAATTTTATCCATTCTTATTTAAAGTTAAGAAGTGCTGCTTCACATACTGTACTTTAAGGCTGCTATGTTGATTCAAGGAACTTGAAAACAGTGTGCAAGTAACGAGAAAAAGCAACCACAAACCACACCCACTGGAACTAAACCTGAAGAACCTGGAAATGCCGAGTGAAACTCAAACAGAAGCAGAAGCAGAAGTGTCACTTCATATTAGTCCATGTGTGCAATATGAGGAATGGCATTTTTACAATTTGAGGAATGACAAGAGATAAGGGTGATATTTACAGATGATTGTGAATAATTACCTAGACTTTATTGTGCACAACAACTATCAATCATCATTAATAACTTAGCTATTATTCTCTATACTATATGATAACAGAAAATCATGAAGTGGGTTATCAAAGGTCAAGTTGTGTCAGAGGTCCAGGGTTTATGACCTGTGTTTAATTCTTTTGATTCAAAGGTATTGTTATCCATGTTCTTTTAATTTAAACACAATGGTAAAACTATCATCAAAAATAAATACCTGACTGGATCGTGACAGTTTGAAGAGCGCGACAAATAAATTAATAGCTGAGAAAATTGGTTAAGTAGATGGAGCTATTAACTAACTGTTTCAGTATGGCGCAGGACGCATGTTTGGGTTTAAATTGCCGTCCAGTCAGTCACTGTATAGACACACACCTCTTCTCTCCATCCACTGCTAACATGATGTTATTGCAGCTTAATTTTTTAAAGAAAAAAAAGGAGAGTAAAAGTAACAGTGAACATTTAATACGAACCAAATTTTGCATGTGTTGTATTATGTAGTGCTCTTGAAAAAAGTGATTTAAGAGTACTTGCTTATGTTAACTCTAATTAGCAAGCAAACTCCACATTTTCTTCATGAGTGAAGAAATGTGCTCAAAGAGGGGGAAAAATCATTCAAAAGCAACGTCAGACAACAAAAGATATAACAACATAAAGAAAATATTAATTTTATTCATGTACACAGTATAATATTCACCGAAATGCTTATATAATGGTTTGTGACCTAAAATGACAAGATTTTACTACAATGAAATAAAAAATATTGCACTAGAAACTGACATTAAACTAAAGATGGAATTTGCAATAAAATTAGAATTTAAGCTGGAAATTAAGTACAAAAAAAAAATAAAAAATAAAAAAGAATAAAAATAGAAATATGTAAATTACTGAGGAACAGAATTTACAGAATGAAATGTAAACTGTTATGTATTAAAATATAAAAATATAAAGTATTAAATATGGTGTGTGGATATGACAGTAGCAGTATAATTGAAACATGGAATAGAAGATTCAGTTAATGTTCAAGTTAATCCTCATTTTATGTGAAAATGAACAGTGCGCATACAAGAAACATGCAAGAAATGTGCTACATCATTATTCAGGAATGTAGGGTGCGCGTTTTTATTGTGTGAAAAAAAGCAAATCTGATCAGTTAAGTCCTATGTAATGTTCTGGTATGTGGGAAGAAGCTGCTCTTCACTATGTCTTTGTTGGCCTTCAGGGAGTAGAAGCACTTTCCTGATTGCAACAAAGAGAAGAGTCCATTGCTGGCTTGGTGGCTTGATGACTAAGATCCTTCACTATCTTCCTGGCCTTAGTCCACCACCGCTTGCTGTAGATTGAGGGCAGTTCAGGAAGCTCAGTGAGGAAGATGCCCTCAGCTGATCGCATCACCCTCTGTAGATCTCGTCTGTCCTGCATAGTAGTGATGTTTCCCATCAGGATGCTCTTTGTGGTGTGGAAGTAAAAGTTTCTTAGCACCCTGGAAGGCAGTCTAAAGTCTTTAAGGCATCTAAGGTGGTAGAGATGTTGCTGCACCTTCTGCACCACAGTACTGATACAGTATGACATGACCATGACAGGTCCCGATTTATGTAAACACATACAATAGGTACCGGAAGCTATACTTTCCCCGCTGTGTTCTCATAGGGACTGGTAGTTACTCTCACTAACATCTACTATCAACTCCTTTGTCTTGCTGACATTCAGGAGGTTATTCAGGAGGCACCAGTTCTCAACCTTCCAATTGTTGTGATCAGGCCCACATCCACGGTGTCGTCAGCAAACTTTATGATGGTTGTGAAGTTGGTAGTGGCCACTGAGTCCTACATGTACAGGGAGTACAGCAAGGAGCTCTGGGTACAGCCCTAAGGGCTCAAGTGTTGAGGGTGAGGGAGGCTGAGCCATGTCTGCTTAACTGTATGCCTGTGGTCTGCCAGTCAGGAAGTAAGAAATCTACTGATACTGAGGTTGGCTGAGTCCCAGCTCCTCCAGCTTGGCTATAAGTGTGGAGGGAATTATAGTATCAAAAGCCTAACTATAGTCAACAAACAGCATTTTAACATAATACCCCTTTCTAGTGTCCGGGTTACATGGCCTCAGGAGTATTACACAAAACCGATACATCACTAAATGCAAGCGAAAACTCTACAGAGCAGAACACGCGCAATACATAAACTTGTCTGGACCTGAGCTCATCTGAGGTGGACTGAAATGGCAAAGTGTGCTGTGGTCTGATGAATCCACATTTCAGGGCTGTTTTGGAAATATTGGCCATTCTTCCTTCAGGGCGAAAGACAAAAAGAACCACCCTGATTTTTATCAACAAGAGGTGCAGCATGTGAAGTGATGGTTTGGGGATATTTTAACTGCCATTTAATTTGGAAGAGCATTTGCTACTTGTAACAAGGCGACTTGATTCTCAGGGACGTCCTTATTTGTTCAGCAGGACTATGCTAAGTTGCATTTAATTATATTGTCTATTTGATGTATTCTATTGAATATGTGTAAAAATGTATTTTATTTTATTTCATTTTTTTTACACCCTCATTCATGCATTCATGACCATTGATGTCATTGGCACCTTATGAAACACTGTATTTTAGGGTTACTTGAGCAGTGGTCAATGTCCCCTTAACAGAATTTAAGCATGTAAAATTCTTAAATCAAGTGTTGATAATGGACTCCATGGATAATATATTGGCTTATAGTTAGTGTAGATGTGTGAGATAAATTAGAACAGTTTAGCTGAAACAACTTTTATTAAAGTTATCTCAAATCAACACAATCTGCTTAAGCAGCTGTCTATTTATTTAGTTAAGAACTTTTTGTGCATTTTTACTGTATTGGCACTATGTCTCTTGATCCCAAGGCACTGTGTAACATGATCTTAAAATGTTGTAAGCTTAAGGATTGTATTGCTGATTAATAAGCATTAATATTATTTCTATGATTTTGTTGATAACTAGGGTAAGTTGTATGATTTACAAACAGTACAATCTGCAAACATTGGGATTAATGGCAAGTTAATGAGCATTTCATAATATATACAAGGAATATGTAAGTCAAACCAGGATTTTTGATTGTGCAAAATAACATAACACAGTCACGAGAATAAAAACTCCCTTAATGTTTTATATACTACTACCCTGCTACACTAATGCACTCATCCCAGTGTTTCAATAATGCTTGGAAATCATCAAGGTAGAAAGTTTTCATGACTGCTTCAGGCTGAAATGGCCTCTCAGGAACTCTTTTAATAGCCCATTGGAAATGGCTTGGAGAGAAATCAGTATGGGGGATGTGACAATAACTCCCAGCTGAGTTCATGTAATGTGCAAGTGGTGTAGGTGAATGATTGTTTGTACAGTTCCCACAGACAGACGGATCTCTTCCTCAAGTTGGAGAAGTTATCCGTTGATTTTTAATGATCAGGCATTCCACTTTAATATGTTTGCACCATTCAAATATTTTACTGGCTAAAAGACTTCTGTAAATGTCAATTGCTTTTACACCTTCATTTATCAGAGATTTTATCACATGTCCGGTTTTGACTTGAATACTTCCTGATAGAGATTATTATCTCTATATATCTTATAACCTCTCTTATAACCTCGCATTACAGTCGTGGCCAAAAGTTTTGAGAAAGACACAAATATTAGTTTTCACAAAGTTTGCTGCTAAACTGCTTTTAGATCTTTGTTTCAGTTGTGTCTGTGATGTACTGGAATATAATTACAAGCACTTCATAAGTTTCAAATGCTTTTAGCGACAATTACATGACATTTATGTAAAGAGTCAGTATTTGCAGTGTTGACGCTTCTTCTTCAGGACCTCTGCAAAACGACTGGGCTGCTCTCAATCAACTTCTGGGCCAAATCTTGACTGATAGCAACCCATTCTTTCATAATCACTTCTTGGCGTTTGTCAGAATTAGTGGGTTTTTGTTTGTCCATCCACCTCTTGAGGATTGACCACAAGTCCTCAATGGGATTAAGATCTGGGGAATTTCCAGGCAATGGACCCAAAATTGCCTTATGGCACGGAGCTCCATCGTGCTGGAAAATGCATTGTTCTTCACCAAACTGTTGTTGGATTGTTGGAAGAAGTTGCTGTTGGAGGGTGTTTTGGTACTGTTCTTTATTCATGGCTGTGTTTTTGGGCTAAATTGTGAGTGAACCCACTTCTTTGCTGCCCTTCTCGACACCAGGCCATCTTCCAGAAGTCTTGGCCTCACTGTGCGTGCAGATGCGCTCACACCTGCCTGCTGCCATTCCTGAGCAAGTTCTGCACTGGTGGCACTCCGATCCCGCAGCTGAATCCTCTTTAGGAGACGATCCTGGCGCTTGCTGGACTTTCTTGGACGCCCTGAAGCCTTCTTAACAAGAATTGAACCTCTTTACTTGAAGTTCTTGATGATCCTATAAATTGTTGATTTAGGTGCAGTCTTAGTATCCACAATATCCTTGCCTGTGAAGACATTTTTATGCAATGCAATGATGGCTGCACGCGTTTCTTTGCAGGTCACCATGGTTAACAATGAAAGAACAATGATTTCAAGCATCACCCTCCTTTTAACATGTCAAGTCTGCCATTCTAACCCAATCAGCCTGACATAATGATCTCCAGCCTTGTGCTCGTCAACATTCTCACCTGAGTTAACAAGACGATTACTGAAATGATCTCAGCAAGTCCTTTAATGACAGCAATGAAATGCAGTGGAAAGTTTTTTTCGGGATTAAGTTAATTTCCATGGCAAAGAAGGATTATGCAATTCATCTAATCACTCCTCATAACATTCTGGAGTATATGCAAATTGCTATTATAAAAACTTAAGCAGCAACTTTTTCAATTTCCAATATTTATGTAATTCTCAAAACTTTTGGCCACGACTATACACAGTGCCTTCACATAGCATCACCACATTTCACTTTAGCTTTGCTAAATATTTTTATGCTACTTTATTCAATTTAAATAGTTTTTGTTTGTATAGCACTTTAACCAAAGGTGTCATTAAATGATGATGCTTTCCACATGTTCAGATAAAACAAAAGATATGCATTATCAGAGGAAAAATGTCTTTATGACTGATTAACAAAAACAAATCCATTTCACAACGCACTCTACTGAGAGAAATCTAATGTCTTGATCTTTTCTTGATCTCAGAGCACTGAAAAGTACAAAATGTACCAAGTTGTCTATGTGACTTGACAACTATTGGATAAAGGTCATGAAATTGTAACGTGTGCACGTGACAAAATTTAGCAGTTACCACAGTGGGCAGTATGACCATATTAAAGCCCATCTGCTCGTAGCTCTCTAGTGCTACTTGCTGCCATATGGACACGCACTCATTATCTGGATTTTGTCTAATTAACGATTGGCCTTTTCATAGGTGGATTTAGTTGTACCAATTATGTACTTGTACAAAGAGACATTGTATAAATCCCCCACAGTTCCACTTTTCCCTACAATGAACATAATTTTTAATTATTATGAGCTTATTATACTGTAACAGCAAATGAAGACTTAATCTGGAATGGGTGTTGCTGCACATATGCAATGTGAAAGTATGGTGTAAACATACTTTGGCCATAGAAAGCATATTTCTTTTTGGACATAATAAAACATAATTTTAAACATAATCAAAAAATAAACAAATATGAGATACAAATATGAATAAAACTAGGACCAGGGCTAGGCACAATGGATAGGAGCTAAGGCTAATGCTAATGACAACTATGACAAAACAACAAGGTAACATGAACAAAGAAGCGAGCAGGGAACTAAACAGCAAGCTGAACACAGACATAAACAGAGAGATTGTGGTAGCCACAATCCTCCTCTGTACTACTGAATTCTCTTTATAGAAGCATTTTATGGAAGCTTTATAAGAATATTTTATTTGGTTCAAAACATGCATATAATTGGTTGATTTATTTTCTGGTTCTCCATTTTAGTTATGTTGACATAGTCAGTCCTTACAAAGTCCCGGCTTGTCCTCTGCACTAAATATATATTTAACCTATACATTAGGTGACTGTGCCCATATCTAACTGTTATCCGATCATTTTCTGCTTTACGACAATTTGCTTTGCGACAATCGCCTTTGTTAAAAGTGGTATACAAATGAAACAGAATTTAATTGAATTGAATATAAAGATGATGATATTGGTGAGATTTATATAATAATAATAATAATAATAATAATAATAATAATAATAATAATAATAATGATGATGATGATGATGACACAGAGAAAAAATACAATTCATGAGGAGACCTCATGAATTGCAAACTCCATGCACATGGAATTTGATATATTTTTACTAAAATTATATGTTAGGTTTACTATATCTGTAAGTAATAATTCTATGAATCTATTAAATAAGTTCTGGAACAGATAGTTGCCATCAGAAGTTACAAAAATAGCTGAACACTTGAGAGACTGTTACAGAAAACCAAGCACTGTCCAAACATCTGTCTGAGCGTGGTTAAAAAGATATACAGAAGAAAATCAATCTTTTGTTTAGTTAAAAAACAAAAAATAAATAAAGTTCAAAGTATTTACTTAAAGCCAGACAAATGTCCAAGCTGTATGAAAATGATACATCTTAATCAGTATAGTGCTTAGAATCTGTTGCCCTGAACAGACCATGGAAAGATTTCATGCACTTCCTTTTCAAAATTATTACCTATTGTTATAAACTTCCCATTTTTTCCTAAACAAACACTACTTTTATTAGAGCAGCAGATAAGTTCACCAAAGTAATTCTCTGATTAGCATATTGACCTCATTCAAGCATAGAAAAGGATCTGACTTAAGGCATAAACCAGTGAGAAACAAGTGCAGATGATCAGGCTGGTGATACTGCTGATTTTGAATGCTGAGTGGTCAGCATTGAACAGATGAGAAGGGAAATGAGGTTGCTGCTGAGGTTGGTGGATTAACAACCAATTTTTTTTATTGTATCTTTAGGCACTTTGCAGCCTGTCACAGTAAAACATTTGTTCCCATTTCTTTAATCTTCATAATAATGATTCATTTATAATAAAATTATTAAATTTAATAATTGAGGAGGGTTCTAGACTTTTGCACAGTACAGGGAAGACTTTTTCAACATATCGGTAATAATGTTAAGTTGCTTCATTTTCTTAATATTTTTCATTGGATATAGTTAACAATGGTGCATATTTTTGATATGCAAATATAATATATTTGCCTATTATGCAGAGACCAGTCCTGCCCATCCTCGAGAAAATTATAAACTGCTTATATCAAATATCTTAACAAATATATTTTGTTTTAAATGATCACTCTCCATTTTATTCAATAAATCTTCTAAAAAAATGTAACACATCCTGCAAAGATGTTTGAATATTAGTAGATGGCTATTGGAGAGTTCAACAGGTTATAACTTCTGGTAGGAACCAAGCTTACTCCTGGTTGAAATATAAACCTTTTTCAGCACTAAACAGGCAGAGATAAAGATAGTGGCACTGTGTTACATCTATAGTTAATACACCTGGTTAAGGTTGTGGTAGTGCATTACACTATGTAAAGGTGTAGTAGTGATGTAAGTGAAGGGGGAGTGGGGATAAGGACAGTCTGCAAGGAGAGAAGAAAAGAAGAAAAGCCAGTATTTATAGAGGAGAGGGGTGAGTGTGGCAGTTAAGGGGGAGAAGGAAAGGGGTGGTAGCGATGTAGTGATGAATTACTTCAGCATCCCTGAGATTGAATCATTCACTAACCCAGCTTTAGGGTTTCAGAATTTGACTAATTACATCTATAGTGGGGAAGCATAGTAACGTCTGGGCTAGCACTGCAACAGCTCCAAGGTCCTTGGTTCAATCTTGTTTGTGTTCATGTTCACTCTGTATCTGCTTGGATCCTTACCCAAAAACTCCAGTGAACTAGTGACTCTAAACTACTTCTAGGCTAAGAATGTGTCTATCATTCCATATGAGAGACTGATGTCCTATTCAGGATGAAGTCTTATTATTTCACTTATTGAAGATGAGTGAATTAGCTTTCATTATTCGTTATTTTACATCCACAGTTCCCTCTAAAGGATTAGAAGATCAAGGCCAAATCACTGTTGTTGCTACAAATTTAGACATTTGTTTATGAGATGAAATTATGAATATGAGAATACAGATCTGAATTTTAGCTTTTCAGCCTGACCTTGGGATGAATGTCCTGGGACATCCACTCCTGAAATTGGCAATTGTTTTAAATGATTTGCACTTGTGAATAATGTTTCTCACTATAGAAAGTTGAACTCCAATTTGTTTGGAAATGGTTTCAGAAACGTTCCTGATTGCTGATTGCAGTGACAACTGCTTCTGTAAGACCACTGCTTATGTATGTCCTTCCCCTCATGGCATTGTGTTAACACCTGAATGCTCCAGACCAGCAAACTGCCAAAGCCTCTGCTTGTATAGACGTCTGCACACCTTCTGATGATCAGTTAATCAAAGGCTGATTATTAGTAGCATCTGGTTGCAACTTACCCTCCTAAATCCCGTGGAAGCAATAAGAGGGTACTTAGTATTGGCTTCATTGCTTTATGTTTGTTAAATAAATCATGGCACGATGAAAAAAATGTGTAGCTTGTGGTTTGTCAGAGGCCCCTGAGACCCGCTACGATGAGATGATTTTTATTATGTTTTTATAAATAGAATTAAAAGGGGGGGGGGGTACTAACTTTTGAACACAATTGTAAATCCACCCCCTCCGCTCCCCCGCCCCCATCTGCTTCTCACTATTTCTGCCTCACAGTTCCTGATATGGCAAAAAAAAAAAAAAGGTACAACACACTACAACATTACATGCTATCTCTGATATTAATAAGACTGTTATCTTTAACTACCATGCATCTATTTAGTGAACCAGCTTGATTGCTGTCTAATACACAGCCAAACCCACGGCACAAAAGCTGTTCCTCAAAAATAAAGACAGCAGAGAACACATTTTGTTAATTTATATATATATATCTGACTTTTACAGCCTCGGGATGTGTTGGACTTCAGAGACTGCACCAAGATAAACGTTAAAGCAATAAATCCTGCTGTTACACACTGATACCCCAGGATTGCCGAATTCAAAAATTAGATTACAGCTTTGTTTTTTTGTTTTGTTTTGTTTTTTTTAATAACCAAATTGAGGTGCAATTTAGAAGCAAGGCGGCAATCATACGCACACATTCATGAGTGCAATATTTTCTCCCATATTTCCCACACACGTCCATGGCTTCTGTGGTAACAGTAATGAGAGACAAATGAAAAATGGAAAAAAAACAAAAAAAAAAACAGGGTGAATTATTCCAGAGGCAAAATTTAACTCTGCACCACATGGGACTGGATATGATTCCAAAAGAATGATAGCACAATTGCTGTTTCCTTTAATTGTGTTTCCTTTCCAGCATGTTAAAAACCCCTGCTTCTACAATGATGCCATGAACGGTTCTTATACAACGGACTGTGTAAAAGCACTTGACGGCTATAAAACTGTCAGTTTGATTTTTAAATGGCTTGACATTTGCCAAAGATAATCAAATTTAAGAAAAAACAATGTTGTTTAAGAACAGGTTTGAACAGTGTTTGTGGTAAATACAGCCTTACATCATGCTCTCTGGCACGGTTGTGAAACCTGGTAGCTCTACAGCCCGTAGCAAATCTAACAAGTATGTAAAGGTGTTTGAAGTTACTTTGATATGACTAATAGATCTTAACAAGCTGTGTGACTGCAAAAATAAATGGTTGTGATGGTTATAATATTGTACATGTTATAGAAAACGCTCTGTTTTTAGGAATTCTAGCTATTCTAATATGTTCGTGTTTTGTGTATGTGTAATGTGTGATCTGTTTTGGGTCAAAGACACACATTTTCTCATTTAATGAATAAAAAAAAATCCATATAACTGTCATAATATCAGATCAAGATGTTGGCCTACTGTGACATCTGATTACCAGATGCTCCGGTTTTTCCTCCGTAGAGGAATCTGGAGGCTTTTTAAAATGTATTTATTTATTTATTTTTTTAATATCCAATATATCTTTTATTTGACATGAAGTGTGAACTAGGAGGATGAAGAGAACTACCAGCAGTTTGTAGAAGGTTTATGAAAAAGAAAAAATTGAAGCAATCTTTGTTCTGTGTGGAGGATGAGGTAAAACAGATTTTGAGGGGATAACATAAAAAGAGAGCACCTAGTAGCCAAAACATACTGATTCATCCCTTCTGATCTTTATCCTGCCTAGATGGTAGAAACACAAGCGTGAAAACAAATGAAGGTTGAGAAACATCATGAGTCTGCCTGTGAAACTGTACAGTGCTAAATCTGATCGGTGCTTGGCAGAGAATCATGATTTTGAGAGCCAGCACTGTGTGTAACAGAGCTCCCTTGCCTCTTTTCAGTAGGAAGGTGGGTTAAAAGTCTTTTTCTCGAGTACAACTTGGATTTATTTTTTTTTGTTTTTGGTTGTATGTGTTTATATCCTCCAATCAAAGTTCCTTTATGGTAAAATCTTGATGTGACATTCAGAAGATACTGTATATGGGTTTCCATATAACAAGATAGCAGACCAGGTACTGTATCAATTCAGGAATGTTTTTAATGATCTACACTGAGCCTACAACAATAAAACCTAGCTCACTTTTGTTTGTGTGACCCATGGGTTTTGGATACTCCTCTTGCAGAAAGAAAATGTTGTGCATATTTCTTCAGATCTGTCTTTTCTGGATGAAATGGTGGTGGGACAAGTGGTACCACTGCCACCTCACACCCTTAGGGCCCTAGGTCCAATCCTGAACTTTCTGTGAATAGTTTTATTAATTTCTACATAATTACATGTGGAACGGAATGATGGTGAACACATATTTTAGTATTTAAAACAAACCTGCAATTTTCAAGTCAATACAGTAAACAATTTATTTTAAAGATGATTACTCTTACATTGTATTTAATTAGTAGTATGAAGCTGTTCATGCGAAGACAGGACCTTTCTCTCTCACACACACACTTGCACACAGATGCACACACAAAGCTACATCCTTTTCCCGCTTGCTCTCAAGGAGCAGACGAGCATCTTCAGGCTATAGCTGGAATTTATGCTCACATGATATTCACACACACCCACCCACACACAGAAACACACACACACACACACACACACACACACACACACACACACACACACACACACACACACACACACACACACACACACACACACACACACACAGCACCCCTGTGGGAAGGGCATTGGTAGTAGTAGTGGTGGCTGCGGCGGCGGTGGTGATGATGGTGGGGGTGGAAGAGTTTTGATATTTTTCCAGAGTGAAACAAACTGTAGTAGTACCTAATCTAAAAGAAATAGATCAGAAGACTAAGGGATTCTGAGCAGCTGAAGATTCCCAGGCATTCATAATATCTTGTTAAAGTCACATGACTTAACTGACATAACTTTCATTACTGCATTATTGCAGTCATTACTAACCTTGTTGTGCATTCTAATGTGAGTGCAGTTGCTACCTTTTCCATATTTCCACTGGAAAGATATTACAGGGAAATATAAAACCTTTACTGCAAACATTTTTTTTTCTTATTTGCTTTACACAACCTGGTAGATAAGGCATGGTTGGGAGGCGGTAGGACAACAGATTAAATAGTAAGCAGGCAGTAAAAAGAGGAATAACTATAGAGGTGGATTAGCACTTGATTTCCAACAAGTCCAACAAAAAAATTGAGGATGATTAAGGTGGCCTGAATTGAGAATTTCAGAATTTCACACACACACACACACACACACACACACACACACACACACACACACACACACACACACACACACACACACACACACACACACACACACACACACACACACACACACACACACACACACATCCCTGCACACATCCCTGCACACAGATCAGAGACAATATGCAAACCCCAACCCCACCCTCCATGCCTCCTGCACCCAACCAGTTTTACTCAATGATTTCTGTTTGCAATATCAGTGATATGAAACTTGAGGTGATTGATGTAGTGTGGTTTAAAACACCATAGTATGTGCTACAGATGACCAGATGATGACCACATCACCTCAGGGTCAACTAGAGGGAAGCTAAAGGTCTTCATCCCTACAGGCAGATATTTGAACTTTCAGCTCCTTTTTTAGAGTTGTATCTGATCATTCATCAATAGTCCGAATAGCAGAATAACCAGTGGTACCTGTAAATCCAGCTTTCAGCTCTTCAACAGGTTTGAAGCTCTTAACCACATTCAGTTTAATTTCCTCCTCAATCCAGTGCTCTGAGGAAATGTAAAAGACTTGTTGATAATTAATTTCAATAAAATTAATTTCAAGGAGACAGATGTGGTCTGTATGAAGACATACCAGATAATGGTAAATAAGCAGAAATATGTGAAGCTTTGCAAAAGAAAAATATAAATGTATCTCCTATAAACATAAAAGGTGTCAAATATTTAGATGATGGATTGTGGAAAACGGTACAACATTGTACAGTAATATATGTTTTGATGATGACAAATCATGAGTAACAGTGATAAGATAAGTGAGAAGTAAAAGATGTGGAAATGCAAATCAATGCAAAATAATTGAAATGAATACTGTAATGTTTAAATGAAAACAAATGTAAGCCACATCAATAGTAGTGTTCTGCATCACCTGTACAAATCCAGCAATAACTTTTTATTAACCAATAAATTACACTTCATTTTTTAAAATTCATTTCAGTTATGTGATTACATTATTACTTTATGCATACTTTATTCTTATATCATCCCTCTTTTCTCTCTTTAGAAGCAGTTAAAACCAGCTTGTTGTTCTAACCCCAAAGCCATTTGTCCTGATTTTCCCATGCCGAGAAACAACCTCAGCTTTGACCATTAAATGTTTTTTAAAATGGCCTTACAGACAACCTAACCATACACACTGATTAACCATAACATTAAAACCTCCTGCCTAATCGAGCCAAAACAAGAGCCATCCACAAGACCTCTAAAGGTGTGTTGTGGTATTTGACTCCAAAATGTTAGCATCAGATCCTTTAAGTCCTTTAAGTTGTAAGGTGGAGCCTCCATGAATTGGATTTGTTTGTCCAACACATGATCCTTGAGTAGTAGTATGTGGAAATTGGAGGACGAGTCAATATATTAAACTCTTTAATGTGTTGCTCAAACCAGGAAAGATATCCCTGATATTAGACAATATTATTGCAATGCAGGTGTGTAGTTGGTTCTGTAACAATGTTTAGGTACAGGTTATGTTTCAAAGTAACATCCACATGAATGGCAGGACCCAGGGTTTCCCAGCAGAACTTTGCTTAGGGCATCACACTGCCTCTGCCTTCTTCTGCCCATAGTGCATCCTGGTGCCATCACTTCCCCAGGTAAGTGACACTCTAAATTATGTTCAAAGAAAACATTATTTCAACCATGTCACCTTCTTCCATTGCTCTGTGGTCCAGTTTTGCTGCTCATGTGCCCACTGTGTTTTTGGTGGTGGGCACCCTGACAGGTCTGCAGCCATGAACCTGTCCCTGGTTCACCAACTGTCCTTCCTTCAAACACTTTGGTAGGTACTGACCACTACATACTAAAAACACCTGCTATTTTGGAAAAACTCTGACCCAGTTGTCAAGGCATCATTATATGGCCCTTGACAAAAATGCTCGGATTCCCAATGGAGTCATGAACTGCTTGCCCTGCGCCATCTTCATGCTGGCTGAAACTATTTTGAGAAGAACAACCCTGTCATTCTAGGCAATATGTTGCTCTTGAAGTTGCTAAAAGAAAGTCAACAATGTATTAATAATGATTTCTCACATGCCTGCGTGTGCAATTATCCAATCAGTCAGTCATGTGGCAGCTGCACATGGGATAAAATGAAAGAGCTATAATAAACAGAAAAAGCAAGAATCAGACTAGGGAAAATGTGATCTCAATGAAGCTGACTGTTATTTGTTCTTTGAGTATCTTCTAGGATTTCCATGCACATCAGTCTGTACACTTTATACAGAATGCATAAAACCAAAAACATTTAGCTGGCTGAAAAAATGGACATGGAGGTCTAAAGAAAATGGCTGGACTGATTTGAGTTGACAGGCAGCAGAAAAGTACTGTAGATAAGTAGTAGAAAAGCATCTTAGAACACATTGAACCTGTTGAAGATTGGGAAATGTCTGTGCAATGGACTAATTTAACTGCACAAGCAAATCTTTACTTGACTTTTACTCTTAGTTTTAAGACCAACAGAATACAAATGACTTGTCTACTGTACCTAGCTATACTGTTTCTGTTTTTTTTGCCTTTTGGCCGAAGAAACAACCATAACATATTATAAGAAAGACTGTACCTCTCTTTTGTCACTCATCACCTTAAATGAGGTATTAAGTCAAATTTTGGATGATTTGAGTTATGCAGATTCCTGATTCCTGATTCAATATGCTCCATTATGAAGTTTATTACTGTATCCTGTTCTGTTCCTGAGACATGACTATTACAAGTTTGTTTACAAGGAGTGTATTAGAAATAAAATCCTACTTTTAAAATATTGAAATAAGGATTTAAGAGGAATAAGAAAGATGGAACTCTTAGCCTTATTTTGACACCGGGATTTCTTTGCTTCCCCTTAAAATAACTTCACTAGAAGTGCTTTAAAACAATGTTTAAAATTAAAACTTTATCAATTCTGTTAAAGGATCAGGAAAGGTTTTTTTAACAGATTGTTGCACAAATTAAACATTTGATACACATATTGCACTCTATTGGCAAAAGCGGAAAAAATAACCTTAATACTGTTAAACTGTTCCACATTATGTCACATTACAACCATGAATGGAAATGTATTTTGTTGGTATTTTATGTGATAGATCAATACAAATGTGAAGTGGAAGGAAAATTTCTTTACCAATAAAAGTCAGAAAAGTGTGGCGTGCATTTGTATCCAGCTCCCTTTAATCTGATAACTAAACTACTGTAAACCTCTAACTAAAATCCAGTTTAACTAAAATCCTAATTCAAGCCAATTGCTTTCAGAAGTCACCTAATTAGTAAATCCACCTATGTGTAATTTATCAGTATCTCAGTATAAATACAAATGTTATATGAAAGCCCTCAGAGGTTTGTTAGAGAAAATTAGTGAACAAACAGCACAACAGACAGGTCAGGGATAAAGTTTAAAGGGGGGTTAGGTTGGTTAGGTTATAAAAAAAATCCTGAGAAAATGGATATTTATGTTTTGTTTAAGTATATTTATGCTTTATTTAAGTATATGGCACAACTGCAAACCTACCAAGACATGGCCATCTACCTATAGTGACAGGCCAGACAGGGAGAATATTAATCAGAAAAGTAGCCAAAAGACCCATGTTAACTCTGGAAGAGCTGCTCTAGATCCACAGGTGACGTGGGAGAATCTGTCCACAGAACAACTACTAGTCATGACAAATCTAGTCTTTATGGAAGAGTGGCAAGAAGAAAGTTGAAAGAAAGCAATAAGAAGTCCCGTTTGCAGTTTGTGACAAGCCATGTTGGGGACACACCAAACATCCGGAAGAAATAGCTCTGGTCTGTTGAACTTTTTGGCCAATTTTGGCAAATTATATGCACATCACCCTGAACACCCCCCTTGAAACATGGTGGTGGCAGCATCATGTTGTAGGGATGCTTTTCTTCAGCAGGGACAGGTAATCTGGTCAGAATTAATGGGAAGATGAATGGAGCCAAATACAAGTCAATCTTAAAAGAAAACCTGTTAGAGTCTGTAAGAGACTTGAGACTTGAATTAGAGATTTAGCTTCCAGCAGGACGACAACCCTAAACATAGAGCAAGAGCTACAACGGAATGGTTTAGTTGAAAGTATATTTATGCTTTATTGAATGGCCTATTCAATATCCAGATCTCAGTCTATTTCAGAATCTGTGGCAAGACCTGAAACCTGAACTCTCCATCCAATTTGACTGAGTTTGAGCTATTTTTCAATGAAGAATGGGCAGAAATTTCACTCTCAGGATGTGAAAAATCGGTAGAGACAGACACCAAAAGACTTGCAGCTGTAACTGCAGTGAAAGGTGGTTCTACAAAGTATTGACTCAGGGGGGCTGAATCCAAATGCATGCCACACTTTTCAGATATTTGTTTGTAAAAAAAAAAAAAGATAAAGCATTTATAATTTACCTCCCACTTTAGAATTATGTGAAGACGTTATGTTGGTCTATCACATAAAAGCCCAATAAAACACATGGGGTATAAATATTATGAATACAAGGAGTATTAAAGACCCTACTGTGTTTAAGGATGTCTTTAAACATAGGCTTTAAAACAAGTGCCACGATAGGTTCACTCAGGCAAGTCTGAGTGTTATTGAGTACTGGAAGACTTAATGTATCTGCAGTTGAGACTGCAGCAAAATCAATGTCGAGAAAAGAGTGGTTTGTCCTGGCACAACGACGCATAGTGTTTTTCGATATGTAGTGGCGGCGGCTTTTTTGTCCAAGTGATAAATCAATTGCAGGTATCGCTTACAACTCAGGAGTGTTAATCTGGCCTCGAGACTCTGCAGAAACAACATGAGTCCACGTGGGTAATTAGAGCCAGGCTGCAAGCAGAGTGCAGAAGCCTACCATGCCTAAACTATCACAGTAATACTGGCCCCTCTGAGTAGAGAGAGACTCCACGGAGTCGAGTTACACCTGAAAGAGAGAATTTCATATCGAGCATGGCTGAGAGGTAACTAATCTGATTAGGCCCCATTATGCTTCTGCAATCCAAATGCATCATAAATGGGATTTGATCTCCTTGTTAGCGCCAATAAAACAAAATAATCTGTGGTTGGGTTTCACTTCATCGCTCTCCAGGGACTTGGGTGATCTGCATGGGTTACTGTTGAAAGACATCAGAGGCAAACTTTTTGTTAACACATCAATATCTTAGCCATTGTATCATCCTCATATAATACATAGAAGCCCAACAATATCAACTCACAACACATATTATATACACTATATATCCTTTATTTTACAGGCTAAGTGGTAACAACCTATGCTTTAGTACTTGCTAGCCAGTAAAGGTGTCATTTGATACATGCTGATGTGTGTACACCTGCTTTACGTTTATAAAGTAGGCATAGGCGTAAGAGATTGGGCTCTGAGCATGCCAACTAACGCAGTTCAAGATTTTCATAACTCCTGCTTCTCCACTTCATTACAGAAAGTGCTTTAAGTAAGTTTACATTGTCACTGAATTATAAATTAATGATGCTCACTGACAACACCTCTGTTTCAGGGGTCTCAGAACTCTTTGGACATGTTCTAAAAGGTGCCTGAAGACCTGCAGTCTTCCTTCACGTTTGGCACTTTGTTGACATCATCAACGACATCAGAGGCAAACTTTTTGTTAACACATCAATATCTTAGCCATTGTATCTGAATCTAGAATATATATACTGTAACTACAGATAACACCTAGAAGTCCAACAATATCACATAATAACTCACACATAATAACAATATCACATAATAACTCACATGCAGAATACTATATATCCCTTATTTTACAGTCTAACTGGTAACAACTAATAACAACATTTGACCACATGCTATGGTACACGAGTGAAAGCGGAAGACAGGCTATAAATGAAAAGCATTTAAAGCAGTCATTGGCACCTTAACAAAAATGACCAGTTACATTGATATCAAAACACACTTTTGGACTTTTTGATTAACTGCTTTTTTGCTCTTGGTTTTAATCTTGATGCATGCCTTGCAACCTATTTGAAGTGATTGATCTGCAACAATAATCCCAATTGCTTGTGGGTAAGAGACTTCTCCTGAGTCTCTTTCATTTACATAAAGGACACGTGTTACCTCTGACTTGAAGACATGACTGACCACCTTTATCCTTACAGAGCTACAGGGCAAATAGGCCATTCGAGACATGGCCTGCCTGGTCATGTGATAGTCCACGCTCCCCACCGAGCATGCTCAACGATGTCATTTAGCTTTCATCTCATCTGCAGGCTTTATCTAGCACTGCATGTTCTCGTTATACTTTCACAATTACAGAACCATTAATTCTGGCCTTATTGTGTCAATAAATAATCATTTACATGGTAATGTTTACAAAGGGAGTGTTGTGTTGACATATATTTGTGGACTAATGTTTTGAGTAGTGACGCTAATAGGAAAAAAAGTCTGTTAAAACCCAATTAATCTGCCGATAAGCTGAAATGTGTGAGCACACATAATGAGTGTCTCTTAATTATGTGCACTTGTTTGGATGGTTCCTTTTTACTGTATAATTTTACAGCACTTCTATAGCTCTGCTTTCTCATTATAGGCACACGGTGAGTGAAAATATTATGAACATGGGCAAATATTTCTTAATATGATGTAATTATAAATAAATCAGTAGATTATTATTATTTTTTTTTTCTTATACAAAGGTTTAAATCATGCACACTAAAAAATGCTGGGTTGCTTTTACTACCCAAACGCTGGGTTGCATCTGTTGGGTACTTTTTCTGGGTTATTCACAGGGAATTGGGTACTTTTTGTTTAACCCAGCTTGCTGGGTTGGAGTTGGGTTAGCTAGTGACAGCTAACATCACAGACAAGACCGTCCCTCCCCCAAAGTTCACCGGTGTATTCAGTGGCTGTGTCAGCTTCATGCCTTTTTTTCTTCCTCCTCACGCATTTAAGAGGAAATGTAAACGTTAAATATAAGGTCTGTATACACACTTTCACTCACCTGTGACTGAATTTGTTCACTATATGAAACATTTATTACTGTTAGTGTTACACTCAAACTTTCAGCCTGGACTGTGCTATAGCATGCTAGTTTATCTGACAATACCTGCTAGCTAGCCAAACCAAAGAGCCTCACCTGTGTATGAAAGAAACTGCAAAAATATCTGAGCTTTTTAGCTTTCTTTGTAGAATGCTCGCAGGGTGTATGAAGGTGGTGAAGTGATGAATGAAAGCTAAACTGTTAACTGTAGTGCCAGTATGATGCTAACATTTAGCTAGGTTGCTAGCGTTAGCAACCACATATAAAAAGCTGAGGTGTTACAAAACACTAATATTCTTACAAATATGCATATTAGCCAACCCCCTCAATTTTTCCATAAACTTTTACTTTCTTTAATTTCTTTCTTTCTAAGGTTGGAACGAACACCGTGGAATATCTCCAGCAGGCTGAAGTGTCGAGGCCGAACCCCTACATCCTGATGTTGAGAGATAATGACCAGCACTGCTCTCAGGCATTAGTGCTTCTCAGTAATAGTACCGTAATGATGTTGCTGTTGAACTTGTTTTGTATCATCTGCTCTTGTGCTTTTGAAAAATAAATATAAATATTTTTCTATGTTTTGTACAATTAATTGGGTGTTGTTTATTGCATATATGTATGGTTTGCAAAACTTGTGAAAAAAGTGTTTTTTTGTAATAGACCAGTATATCAAAGTTTTACCCATAGACATGTAAAACATAATAATAATAATAACCTATTTGTGAGGTAGAATTAACAAAGTATTATAGTTAAATATGATCTAGCATTTGGATTGAATATTTTACCCATCTTGCTGGGTTAAATAAATAACCCATTTTGCTGGGTTAAATTAACCCAGCATTTTTTAGGGTGTGTTATTCATTTTGGCAATTTTTCGGCTTAGTGTAATTTTATAATAGTAAATATTTAATAAATATGATTATACTCACTGCACTAAGTGATTATGTTATCTCTCTCTCTCTCACTCTCACTCTCTCTCTTTCTTTGCAAATAATATGAGTACTTTGTTTTTGTTTGTTAGCTTGGTTGGACCTCAGGCGCTAAGTGTTTTGAGTGAAAATTTGAGTAACAGATCAGACAGTGGGGAGAAGGATTGAACATAGTTCTGCCACAATGAAGGATCACAAAAACAGGTTCAATATTAACTGCAGAATTTATAGACGAAGTTTCATATCACACACAGACAGGAGAACTACATATCATTAAACATTTACAGTTTATTAGCTATATTTGCATTTAGTTATTTAGCAACCTGTCTTATCCAGTGCAGCCCACAAATGTCACCCAAACGGAGGGTTGGGAGGTGTGGAATGGAAAAGTTGGAAGTTTTCTTTTAAAAGGAACTTCCTGGATGATAAAAAAAAAAAAAGGAACTATACTGTGCACAGTTCCATTTTGGTTAATGCAAGGATGCAGTATATGTGTAAGTCATGTGTAAAATTAATACTTCATCTTCAAATTCCATGTGTTCTTGTATAAAAACATATGGCCAAAACATGGTATGGGTGCTAAAACGTGTCTCACCCAGGTGAAAAAGTGAATTTTTGATAGGATCAGATAACAATTTTTTTTCAGAATACTTAATGCTTCTTATCTCCCCATCAATGCTTTGTTTCTTGTAAATATCCATGTACATTTATATTTTTATCAGACAAAAAGAAACACATTTTCATGCCCTCTTATGTAGTGCCTGTAACTTTTCTGAATTTAAATTTTATTCTTTCAATGATCTTTTAGAGGAAACTTGGCCAATTTAAATTTCACATGAAAATAGATAAACCTGAAACATGTATTATTCTAAAACGCAAAATGTTTAAGATATTGCAACATGAATTTGACATGGTTACGGACACAACAGATTTTTCTTTCTTTCTTTTTTCTTTTTTTTTTACTTTAACAAAAAACTTCTGTTATGCAAAACATAGAGGTAGCCCTGGAATTTTAACGGTGTATGTGTTAACAATAATTATTGGGCAATTTTAACTGGATAAATTATAATATTCTATGTGTGTCTAATTTGGACCTGCAAAAATTGTTGCTTAAATTAAAGCAAAATTGAGGATGTTTACTCCAAATTACTAACAATAGTGGTTTTGTTTAAATGAGGCAACAATTTTTGCATGTTTTTGCTTTTAGAAGCTTACACCAACTTTATTATCAATACTAGTGGTAGTAAAAATATAAATAATTAGCATTTTAAATTATTATAGTTTGAAGAGAGACTATAATAGTATATTTGAGTATAATACTGAAAAATTTACATTTTGGGGCATGTATAAAATCATCTCTCCGAAACAACTGAAGTTAGCAAATTAACATTTTTAGGAAATCAAGATTGGTTATTTCCATGTTGCATAAACAGAATTAGCTTCTTTGACACATACATTTTCTGTATTATATGTGTAACATAATGTCTGGGCGAAAATAAAAAAAATCTGATCATAGTTATTCTCAGTATTACAAGTACAACCTAAACCTACCTAAATTGTGCTGTCATGGACTTTAACATTGAACATGCTCAGTGAGGCCTATATGCTCTGAGATGTAACTTTTAGGTTTCATTGCCTTTCTCTGAGCATTGGATGATCTGACCTTGGCGTGAATGTGCTGGGACGTTGACTCCTGGGAAGACTCACAACTGTCTTGAATGAATTGCACTTGTGGAACCCTAAATTGTTTGGAATCGGTTCTATAACCCTTTCCACATTGATGTGTAGCAATAATTGCTTCTCTAAGATCATTGCATATGTCTTTTCCTCATGGCATTGTGTTAAAACACACCTGAATGCTACAGACCAGCAAACTGCTAATATGTCTGCTTTTGTAGAGGTCTGTACACCTGCTGACCATCAAGGGCTGATGATTAGCAACACCTGGCTGCAACTTCCTCCGGGTTCTGGGTTCGATTCCCGCATTGAGGTCTGTGTATGTAGAGGTTGCATGTTTTCCACGTGCTTGGTGGGTTTCCTCTGGGTACTCTGGTTTCCTCCAATCAACCCTCTTAAATCCAGTGGAAACAGTAAGAGCATACTCACTATTGATCACATTTATTTTTGTTAAACAAATATAAAGGGAAAAAAGTTGAAAAAGTTGTACTGTTGTTGTTTGTCTGAGGTTGTGTTTACCCATTACTGATACTCACAACGATCAGAGGATTTTAAGATATTTGTACACAAAAACACATGGGATTAAAAGAGGGTACAATAACTTTTACACATGACTGTATATTTGATTAATTTTAATTTTCACTTGTCGTACAGGTACATATCCATAAACCTCAGACACTTTTGCACACTTGTGCATGCCTTTACATGATTCTGTCTTGCACTCAGATCAGCTACTTGTCATATGAGTTGCACTTTAGCTGTTTCTCATTTCCATGAAGGGCTGACAGATGCCTCAGTGCCTTAACTCCAGTTTGGTGCTTTGCATACCCATACACACACCCTATCTGCCCCTGAACACACACACACACACACACACACACACACACACACACACACACACACACACACACACACACACACACACACACACACTGTCTCTTTCACATGCACAATATTTGCATAAACACTTTATCAGTAACATGTTTTTCGGGCAATACCCACATATAAAGGAAGAAAGCAAAAAGTAAGATAGATAGATAGATAGATAGATAGATAGATAGATAGATAGATAGATAGATAGATAGATAGATAGATAGATTTTAAAGGCTCTGGGTATTGCATAAAACAATATAAAGATACATTAAACACAATTGACATGGTCCTGCTTAATCAGTCATAACTTAATTGATTAAGAGGAGTTGGTGCAGGTCTCCGGAATCTCTAGAATCTATTCTATTTTTTATTTGTTTATTATTATTATATATATTTTTTAGCATTTCTCATTTGTCCCTATTTTGTCAGCAGTGTAGAGGACATCTGGGGGAAAATGTATATAAACACCCATGCAATTTTACAAAACCATATTACAAACACATTCGGAACAACAGACTTCAACCGTTGGTGTGCTATTCACTCTAGTGGTGAAGTAAATATGATACAACCTAAATCTACTTACAGTATATGGAATGTATCGTCGTCTAGTGGTGCAGTGCATATAGTACGACCTAAATCTACGGAGTGGGCGCATATCTTCATCTAGTGGTGCAGTGCATATAGTACGACCTAAATTTACTGAATGGACGTGTACCACCCTCTAGTGGTGCAGTACATGTATTACAATGTGTTACAAATTTACTGGATGGATATAAACAAGCATAAAAATGCCACTGATTTTCCCCCTCTTCTTATTACTCTTATAATAATAATAATAATAATAATAATAATAATAATAATAATAATAATAATAATAATATTTTTATAATTATTTATTGATTCATTAATTTATTCATTGATTTATTGATTTGATTTGATAAATGATTATGTTGATTTGATTTGATCAGTAATTGATAAAAGTATTACTCCAAATAGTTTTTTTCCCAATAATTTGCCTTTTAAAATTCATATTAACATAATAATAATAATAATAATAATAATAATAATAATAATAATCTACTATGTATTAATTAAAATACAAGCAAATCGTAAAATAGTGGGAACTGCTCAAACTGAATGCATTTTCTTTTTTTTAAATCATTTTTGTTTAGGACATAAAATAAATTATCAATATCATTGTTATTGCTTGTCTAGCTAACTAATCTTGCGTATTTACATCTGCGCAGCTTGATTAAAATTCATTACATCATGATCAAAAGACCTGCTGATAAACAGGAAGAGCTGCTTATCAGCAGTCAAGGCCATATTGGACACCATAACACTACCTGTTATGAGTGTTTTTCAAATTAAAATGTTTTTTTATTCATCACATACACACCCATACACAGTGTTATATGCAGTGAAATGCTTACACGACAGTTTGTGACCAAAAAAGGAAATAAGAGGGGCAAATGCCAAAAGACAGAATGTATAATATTAAATCTACAATATGTAGAACTTTTGCTACAATAAAATAAAGTATAAAATCGAAATATATAAAAATGTATGAACTGTTTAAATAAACTGTATAAAGTATATGGAATGTGCAATTTGTGCACATGTGCAAACAGCAGCAGTATGGTAGTCATGGAGTGTGCAATAAAATGATAAGCAGCAGTGGTATTGTCCATAAAGTCTTTAAAGTGCAATAGTTATTCCTCATTTATGTGTAAATCAAACCAGAAATTAGCCTGCGAGAAGAAGCTTCTCCTCAGTTTCTCTGTGTTGGCCTTAAATCGCTTTCCTGAATTGGTATAACTGTTGTAATATGTATGGCATTATCAGAACGTGCCCACATGTTCATTACAAGGTAGGCATTTTTTCTAAAGCTTTTTTGTTAAAACATTTCATGAGCACATGGTGGATTTTCAAGTATCCTAGTGAAGTTTATTGTACTGTGAACTGTGTATCAAATATATGTAGAATTTCTGAAATATTACATTGGACGTAATATATAAGAATGATCCAGTTCACTGACTGCACATCAGGTCTCCTTACAAACTCCACTCATCTGTTCACACACACACACACACACACACACACACACACACACACACACACACACACACACACACACACACACACACACACACCAAAAGAAAGAATACCAAATTACATTATTAAATCTCATTTATTGAAATATAAATCATCTGAATTGACATTGACATAACGGATAATAAAACAATAGGATAACATCTCGTACTGGGATTAACTACCTATTATTACACATACTGTACCATGGAGTATAATTCATACCGCTCTTCTATTAATCATCTCTTCCTGTACATACTCAGTCTGCAGTCTACAGAAACTGGAAGCATTTTAAACCCAAATAAAACTCATGAAATGTATTTGCTCATCATATAAACTCTTTAAACATACATACAATGACAGATAAAAGCAACAATAAAGAAGGGTCTAAAAAGTGCAACATTTTTTTTCCTTCTTCTTCTTCTTCTTCTTCTTCTTCGTGCCCATCGAGTAGATCACAGTGGATATACACTCAGGGAGGCAGTGGATCGCTGGTTTATAAACTATACATTGAAAATCCATTTAATCTGTGTAGTGATGTATAACATCAAACTAGCTACACAACCATGCTTCGGGACGACTGTACACGATACAGGCGGGGATAGATATCAGCTTGGATTTAGACATTATAAGCAACGAAGCTGGACATTTAGTGGAGAATATGTGTTTCAGTTAAGAAAGCAAAAATCTGAAATAGCAGGTCATTACTGTGCAGCATCAGAGCTCAAGAACAGAACAGAAGGTAGATATTGTCTTTTGCATAGCAGTAATATTATAGGAATGCCACAAACCCTCTCAATGAAAAAAAAATCAGCAAGTGAAAACAGTCAAATTTATCTAATATATCCTAAGATTACAATAAAACAAATATAGGATTATTAAACCTATTGTTTTTCAGATTTAAAGCATTTACAGTACATATGTCTTGCAAAAGGGGCTTTTGGTGGACTAGTAGCTAGCATATGACAATTTCACCACCATGACACCATGGCATGGGTTCAATTCTCAGGTAAGGAACCACCCCAAAAGCTGTGGGCAGGTCCTTAGCCTGCATAAATTGCGAGCGTTATGTCTGTTTAAGAGGAAAAGATTTTAAGAGGAAAACATCATGCAGTTGTTACACTACACTAGTGGAGTTGAATAGCAAAAATTCATTCACTTTATATAAAAGTCTGCTTACACAAGAAGTTACCAGTAACTTGGTAAATTCTATAAATTCTAATAGAATACCTGGGAATCCTATTCTTTGTTTAGCAATTACACTGAATCGAGAGAAGCCAACCTCTTTATTATGTTTTTATAACAGTTAGCAAATGTAAATCTGTAATTTAGGTTAATTGTAATATAATATTTGGGGTGGGGGGGGGGGGGCTGTACTGCCCAGTTTTGTCAATAATGCCTATGGCCACAACAATGCATGTCAAGCAAGAGCAAAATTATTTTCCACCTTAAAACTGGTAGAAAATATGTAAAAATAGGTTTAATCATATTTGTGTTATTTTAATCTTTAAAACTATCTGTTTCTTTGCTAAAAAGTGTTCCGCCTCTCTCTATAATATTACCAAGGTTATTGGGTTATTGTGCTAAAGGTCTAAAGCTTTAAAAAAGAAAGCTTAAGAACATGAAAGGACACCTTTGGGTACAACATCTAAACCATCCAATATAATAATGTCATTAGGTTCAGATTATTGAAATAGTAAAATAGATGAATATGTTACATTATTTTATACACAGCATCAAAACATTCCAGCTTATTGTCAATATTTGACCTTCAAAGGCCAGTTAAGCTACCACAAGGTTTATCCTCTCAAGTGATTGGTTCGCCACAGGGTATAAACACAGTTCCTGTGTACTATAACACTGTTAGAAGCACAGGTCTTGAGATATATTGCCCTCTCTTGTGCTTGACACATTGATCGGAAATGTTTAGTCTTTGGTCTCTTTGACGTAATGTGTCAGAATTGCAAATGTGTGAGGTTTTGTGTGCTTGTGTGTGTGTGTGTGGGGGGGGGGGGGGGGGGGGGGGG
>JAAGKR010002423.1:2500-47488 GCA_011419295.1 Clarias macrocephalus
CTTGCTCAGCTACAGCAGCAAAGCTTATCTCTCTATACCTTACGTCATGGTATGAAATAAGCTTCATATTAATGGTTGTCATAGAAAGAACATATTCACACCATCTCTCTGATAATAAATGGTTTAATAACTGTATAGTTGTTTATATATAAATGTATATGTATTTATTAAAAGAGTGGTGTAGACTTCATAGTCTTTACGAAGGTGTTTATTTAACATTTAAGTAGTCTAATAGTGATGGGTCGTTCATGAACGATTCGTTCTTAACATGACTCAGAAGAACGAGTAGTCTCGGAGACTGATTCGTTCATTTTCTACTGGACAGGAAACCGAATTGAACGGTTCTTAATGAATCTTCCAAGTACGAGTCGTTCGTTCTTTTGTCACGTGACTCCCATAGACGCTATGAAGTGCAATATATTCAAAAGAACGAACGACTCGGACTAGAAGACTTGATGGTGAGCTGCTCATTCTGTTTCTCATAATATGTCCTTAGCTGCATTGTAATATTTTCATTACTGGAACTATAGCCAAAATTTGTGTATGTAGACGTGTTGGGGGTCTGTTTATTGAAATGTAACATTTTTTTATTTCTGGTCAAACGAATGAAATGAATTAAATGACTCTAAAAAAGATTCGTTCAATTTTGATGAACGAGATTCAAAGAACCGAATCACTAAAATCCCTGATTGTTTATAGCTGCCAATATAACAAAAATTCTACAAGATTAAACATAACTAATAAAAACTATCACATCATTTGTTCTTCAATTATAAACTGCACTCATTGACGTATAGGAAAATTATCACCTGCTGGCTGGAAACAGTAATTTAACGTCTTGCACGACTTCCCATCCCACCAACTTAGTGTTGATTACTTTCAACTAACACCATGCAATACAGTGACCAGCCATAACATTATGATCACTGTGAGGTGAGGTGAATAACGTTGATCACTAATTATATGCCAGTAAACTGGTGACAGGATCATCAGCACCCACGTGTCAACCATGCCCATGGGGACCAAATGTCAGCCCACATGGTCCAATACAGGTAGTCCCCGACTTATGAACGAGTTCTGTTCCGGGCGCGTTCGTAAGTCTGACAAAGTGAGTCTTGTATGCCTTTGACACGAATATACAATGTAAAGCATATCAATGCATTTGACTAAATCTCTTTCCCCCTTTCCCAACACTGCCATCATGTGGCCAAAATTTTTAAACGCGCCTAAGAACATTAATCTCACAGTGATATGTGACCGTGTTGTCTCTGCGCCTTTAAATTGCGAGGCGCCATCTCAGAGCTGTTTTCTACTGTATTGGACTGTGAACTCTGTTTTGTCGAGGATTTTCCGAAATTAAGATTATTCAACATCAGGACAGTTTTACAGGACAGACATTTTCAATGGCATTGATGAAGAAGAAAAAAATAAATGCTGGCGATGATGGAAAGGCACCTGAACACCCGTTGTACCACAGGTCATCACATGGGGCTCAGCAGACAAAGTGTTCAAGGTCGCCGCCCGGTCTCCAAACTTCCCAAATCCCAATATAAATGTCAATTATATATTCAGTGAGGGTAGCTAATGATAATTGGTCTTTTTTTTTTACATACATGGTGCATGCTCATGATGCGTACAGTATATTAGCTTAAACATCTAGATTGCCGTAGCATTAAAACCAATGAGAGGTGGCACCAGCACCCTAAGATCCACAGCAAACGTTCTGGTGCCACAGCACACCCCCAGAGGCCGTGGTGGCGCAAGGGGAACCCAAAACCAAGGTGGTTTTAAATTGATCAGAGTATATTTTGTAACATAATGAATGCTGCATTGAAACAGTGAAACCCCCTGTAATGAGTAAAATCTCTATCGATCGCAATCCGATCTCAGACAGATTGAGTTTGAGTGTTTTTTAATTCCTTGTTCAACCTACAGATAGACACCTTCTGATTAAACATCTTGACAGGAACGCTGAGTGGATTCTTTCGTTGTAATCATTATAACAAGGCGCCATGAAACGTGTCGCCTGAAGGATGAGTGTCTGTGTTTGGGCTCCGTCTCTTTACAGGTGTTGTTTCACGAGGACGGAAGCGTGAAAGGAATCGCCACCAATGACGTCGGGATCGCCAAAGACGGCTCCCCAAAGGTTCGTCCCCACTTTCCAGATCAAGACCGCGGTCTACTTTTACCAGCATCACGTTACTTTGGTCTTGTAATAGATCTTAGAGTGATATATTGAGCTTGTATTCACACACCAGGACGTGTTTGAACGAGGGATGGAGCTCCACGCTAAAGTCACGCTGTTCGGAGAGGGATGTCACGGTCACCTGTCCAAGCAACTCTACAAGCGGTTCAACCTGAGGGAGAACTGCGAGCCGCAGACCTACGCCATCGGCCTCAAAGAGGTGACGTGTTTATGTAATCATTTGTTCCATGTCGTCTTCTTGTGCTCAAGTGCACAAGTTATGATTCGTCCACAGGTTTGGTTGCATCAGTTTATTTCAGAGTGAAAGTTTTATAGGTACATTTCCAGTTCTATACTTTCCTTACTGTTTTCTTTTTTTCCCCCAAGCATTTTATTTTGGCCTGATTTAATTTAAAGTAAAAAATCTAAGTTTGTGAGCAACCTAATATTCTTTCTCTTCTCCCCAGCTGTGGATTATCGACGAAAAGAAATGGCGCCCAGGTCGGGTGGAGCACTCTGTGGGTTGGCCTCTGAACAGAAACACGTACGGAGGCTCGTTTCTCTACCACCTGGACGAAGGAGAGCCGTTGGTCGCACTGGGCTTAGTCGTAAGTAAGGGTGATCTCAGAAAGCGGATGGTCCTCTAGCACACACTCCTCCCCCGATCAGAGAATTTTACAGGAATGAGTTTGAAACATCTAGGGCTGCGTTCCATTCCGACTGCTCCCTGCTCCGTTTGTAGGGAATGTCGGTGAAGGGAACTTCCCTCGACAAAAGTCCACCATTCGGAACACTCTGTGAGGTCACCAGCGCTGATGTAGTTTCCTCCTTGCGTTACCATGGTAACATAAGCACCTCGGATACCTGTCGCTGCTGCTGTGAAAATTTCACACTATGGACATTAGTGTATATTGAATTTTTATTGAATCAAATACTGATTGCATTATAAAACATATACTACTGAAACTTGAATGAATTATTGCTTAGTAGTAATAATAATAACAATAATTGATGTACGAAGATTTTTTTTTTGTCCATGGATTTCTTGATTAAATATTAATTATTGTGTCCTACTATTATAATTGCGTCCTCGATAATGATAAATATATAAATAATTTTCAAGCTACATCGAGACGCAATGACTGATGGGAAATTTTCCATTCCCTTTTGTGGTCAAGTGAAGACCGGTTGATCAGTTGTTCCCTACACCGTTCACAGTTCCCTTTATACTAAACATTTTTTCTCCCTGCGGTTTAAAATCAGACTTAACATGGCTGAACAGGTACTTCAGGCCGATCAGGACACACCTTTAGTTTGGCCAGAGAATATGAGGGTTGGATAACTGATTTATTTATTAATTCATCCATGCATCACCCATCCCTCAATCCCCCAACCAACTTCTCACCATCAAATGAAGTTCTGTTTTATATTAAAACCACTGAAATCAACACAACCACATGGTTTTGAAGCAAAAGAGATATCCTGAAACCTTTATTGTGATGTATGAGAGGGCTTTTAGGTGTGGCGAAATTAAATTTTGATCACCAGCAACAATGGTGTACTTGGGATACTGAACCGATGGAACACACAAATGATTTACAAGTCAAACCGGGACTTTTGATTGTGCAGAATAACAGAACACAGCTATGAGGGTAAAAACCTCCTTTATTCCTTTATCTCCTGCTACACTAATGCACTCATCCCTGCGTTTTACTAGTGCTTGGATACCGTCAAGGTAGAAAGTTTTCTGAGTGAGCTAGAGCCATGATCGGACTGCCTGCTTCACTTACGAACTCCTTTAATGACCCAAACATGTGGAAATGGCTTGGAGTGAGGTCAGGACTGTACGAGGGATGTGGCAATACCTCTCGTTGTTGGTGTATGATTGTGTGTACAGTTCCCACCATAAAAAGTGTCTCTTCCGAGGGATGGCGACAAGTTATCTATCGCTATTTAGGGATCAGGTGTTCCACTCGCAGAATGTTCACAGGGGTCTAAAGCTGACCGACATATAATTTGAACAAACTGAAAACGGGGACCTCTGTTCTATGTCAGCCATCTTGAACACTTGCACTGGTACACATCCTCCTTGCGGGACGTATGTTCATGGATGTATCTGTGTGCTTGTGCAGGTGGGCTTGGACTACACTAACCCTTTCCTGAGTCCGTTCAGAGAGTTCCAGCGCTGGAAGCATCACCCGTCCATAGCTTCCACTCTAGAGGGAGGAAACCGAATCGCTTACGGAGCCAGAGCTTTGAACGAAGGAGGATTTCAGGTACCGGGTCTCAGGAGTCAAATCACTTCACTGTATTTAATGCTCGATTAATACAAGGGTCGGGTCTCTCTTCACAGTCTGTACCCAAGCTGACGTTCCCCGGCGGGGCTCTGATCGGCTGCAGCCCGGGCTTCATGAACGTCCCCAAGATCAAAGGAACGCACACGGCGATGAAGAGCGGCATGCTGGCGGCGGAGGCCATCTTTAGCAAACTGACAGATGAGAACCTCGAGTCTGAGACTGCAGGCATGCACAGTGCAGCTAAATCATGAAGCTAAAGCCATCAAGTAGAATTATTTGCCATTGTTTCTCTGTTTTTATAGGTATACATGTTCCTGAGTATGAGGACGATTTGAAGAAATCCTGGGTCTGGAAGGAGCTGTATTCCGTGAGGAACATTCGGCCATCGTTCCATAATTACTTCGGCTTATATGGAGGGATGCTGTATACTGGGATTTTTTACTGGATACTGAGAGGAAAAGAGCCGTGGACACTTAAACACTGCGGTGAGGAAACAACACATGGGTTTTCACCCACGTTCAACTTATTTTATAATCTCATACACCATGTCTTTTTTTTTTTTTTTCCTAATTATTAAATGTCATTTGAATTACAGTAAAACCTTTTTTTTGGATTGCGAGTGTCTTGCAAGACGAATAGAAAGTATTGAAATAAATTTTAATTCGATAAACGTGCGAGGTCTTGATATAGGAGTAGTATGAATGCGCTTTGCCTGTCGAGCGTCACGCGATCACACCTGTGCCAATGGTGGTTCTCTGTAGAGCTGTGGGATTGTTAGTAATTGTCTTCCATGATCAGTCTGCGTCCGCATGCATGTACAGTTTTATTTGTACTTGGTTTTCTATTAATTATTTTTAGATTAATATTTTTGGTCACCAGAGGTTCCATCATTTGTTATGGGGAAATTCGCTTTTATATATACGCACACGAGTGCCTCCTTCCAAGGTTTAACTGTAATAGAAAATGTATTTTATCGGCAGGTGTGGACTCCGCCCAGTTGAAGCCAGCGAAAGACTGCACGCCCATTGAGTACCCGAAGCCCGATGGGAAAATCAGCTTCGATCTCCTGTCGTCAGTGGCGCTCAGCGGGACGAATCATGAGCACGACCAGCCTCCTCACCTCACTCTGAAGGACGACGGTGTTCCTGTAGCACAGAATCTCGCCGTATACGACGGTCCGGAGCAGAGGTTTTGCCCTGCAGGTGTTTTACATTATTTTGTTTATTCATTTCATTTGTAATTGTCGATAAAAATCTTAATTTTTACACTTGTACTTGAAGGATAATTGATAAACAATAGATGACTCCACGGCTGTGGCGAAAGGTTGTGAAGCTGCGCATAATCTTAAGGAGTAAGTAACGAAAATGCAATTTAAATGTGTCAAACCTTAACCAACCTGAAGGCAGAAAAAGGCTTATCTTACCCAAGGCACCTTTAAGATCACATCACGTTGGGTCAGAAGCTTATCCTAGGTAAACCTCGTTATCTGTAGTAGCAGCTCATTCAGTAAGGGGATTTTATTTCCCAAAATTACATAATGGATTTGTGTGCGCGCTAGGGCATCAAACAGCATTTCCTTTAGGTAATCGTCCAATCCGATAAGAAAGCGATCCTGTGCTTAAGGCATCGGATTGGTGCGCGGTCTTGGCCGTTTAATCTAATCCGGCTTTATCCCTCCCAGGTGTGTACGAGTTTGTTCCTCTGGAGTCAGGTGACGGCATGAGGCTACAGATCAACGCGCAGAACTGTGTCCACTGTAAGACGTGTGATATTAAAGATCCCAGCCAGAACATCAACTGGGTCGTTCCTGAGGGCAGCGGAGGTCCTGCCTACAACGGCATGTGATCATGTGTGTGTTAGGGTACATTTCTTGAGGTTTTGAATGTTTGTGTGACTCCAGATCAGGTTATTTCCATCATGTGAACGAATGTGTGTAATTATCCTTTGTGACTCAAGTGGCATTAATTATTTCATGTTTCTGGTTCGAAAGTTTACTGAAACAGTAAGACTTTTTTTTCTATAAAAAGGTTAACCTAGTGAGGTTTGTCTATAAAAGCACACATGCAAATATGGACCCGAGCTCATATGTTAGGTATTAGCATATAAGATAACAGCAGGACCTCTGTGGCACTGTACATTATATGAAGTCAAGCTGATGGTAGAATAAATGGATTTTACCAAATCTCAAGCATCTGTTCCACTCTCTCTTCTTAAAACATCAATACATTTATTGTGAGATTGCATGTCACAGAGAACTAATTATGATCTTACAGAGAGTCGTTTGCTTTTGGACTTAAATCTGTGCAATGAATAAACAGCAAGTTAAAGACAAATAAATATAAAGGCGAACAATCCAACCGAGTCGGTCTTGAACATGAGCCAGCTTTCTGATTAAACAAATTTTAAACAGTAGTCTATTATGCAACCACACATTAATGTTCACACATATTCAAGTATTGTATGTTATCTACAGTATAATGGATCCTATTCTCTTATTACGTCCTCCTGTAAACTGCATATCCTTATCAATTCCTCGCTCTAATGTTTCTGTATTTACTCCTATAACTACGTTACTGACTGTTCAGCAAAGAGACGTGAGCGTCCACACGACACGTTGCGGGTGCATCTGTTATGCAAACATCTTGGAGTAAATCTTCTTTTCTCTTTCCTTTTCTTCCTTCACTTTCTGGTTGACCCTCAGCATTTCATTTGCAATAGCTGTAAAGGAAAGAAGGGGAAAAAAAGCAAAAAGTTGACATGTTATGTATTTTGACTAGCCCAAGCAAAAAATTACATAGTGATGACTATTAAATGCGCTGTAATATTGTGGTGTTATTTACTGAACCGTTTACTTTAATCAATTTACAATTTCCATAGCCTCCATCTCGAGCACTTTAGACGTGTGAAAGGTTACAAAGAGTGCATTAAACCCTCATAGCTTGGACATGTTCCCACATGTTGGTTGTTGTGAACTATCAGTTATGTAGGGCCATCAGTTACTTCACAAGCACAGATCTCATTGCCGCTCTCATGAGAACGGACGCGATCACATGACCCGTGTGCTCGCCAGATAATTTTACCGTATGCAGTTCACATGACTGAGCCCTCTGGTGGTTAAAGAGTGCAGTTAACAAACATGTAGAATCCTAGTATTATACATTCCCATTCCGTACAAGCGGTCAAAATTTTTTTAAAGCATGATGTATCGTTACTACAACTACTACAACATAATGCAATTATTCACTAACATATCATAAATTATGATTGTGAATGTTATTTACAATCTGGATTAACTTTTACATGAATCACGAATGATAGTCCAATTGGATTTGTTTTGGAGGCTTTTCCTGCTCATTTAAACATCTTATCTATAACCCATGTTGACCTGGGAAAGTAGCATCATATCACATCACACTTTATAAACATGACTAAAGGGAGCATGGTAGATGTCAAATACTAGAATATAAATATTTTCAACATGTATTTTAAAGTACAAGTGAAGATTTATATACCGTTTTTTTTTCATTAAGTTTTTATACCATTTTACAAATATTGACCATTTTTTATACTATAGACTTAAACCAGTATTAAAATTATATATATAGATCTTTGTGACAGTCCTAATGGAAATTATTGATTTTCCATAATGAAATGGCAATAATAAAATGTTACAAAAGGTAATACCCCCCCCCCCCCAAAAAAAACTGTATATGATGAGAAATTCATGATTTAAATTTCTGAATCAAATCAATCAAGCTGAATCAAAATCTAAGAATCTAATGACTTTAGATTCTCAGGTTTATATATTTCTAACCCGAGTAAATAATGAAAGACTGTTGAGGAGTGTAAAGAGGGCTGATACTAGAAGTTTGGGATGACCTGAGATGAGACGAATGATAAAGGAAACCCTGTGGATGAGAATCGACCTGGAATGGCACAGAGCTGGAATTGATCTTTACCCAACATAGGGAGTTGAGACCTGCTCATCTACTCCATCTTACCTTTGTCTTCTGGTGCAACCACCTGTGCTTTCTTCAGATCAATCTGTAATGTGATAAAAGAATAAAAAATAATTATGCTCCAGCAAGCATTACAGGTCATGCCGAAGCACCGGACTTAAATAACAGGGAGGAGCAGAGCTCTTCTTCATATTTTAACCATTGTAGATAGAGATTCCAAAAATAATAATAATAATAATTCTGAGGTAAAAATATTCGCTTTATTAGCTAGCTAAGTAAAATTTAAACTTTTTTTTGACAGTTCCTAAGAAATCCTGAGAAAAATAATATTAGCTCTGCTCGCTATCCAAGTAGTTTTAAACATTTTAGGCAATTAGGTGGAGATTCTTACAAAGGAAAAAATATTAGCTTTGGTAGCTAAATAGAAAAAGAATTAACAATTTTAGCTGGAGAGTCCTAAAAATTTCTGAGGTAAAAATATTAGCTTTAATAGATAGCGAAACAGAATTTCAACCCTTTTAGCTAGAAATTCCTATCAATTCATGAGGTATTAGCTTTATTAGCTAGCTAAATATAATTGACTTATTTTAGCCAGTTAACCATAGTCTCCTAACAAATCTTGAGACAAAATATTAGCCCTGCTAGCTAGCCAGGCAGAGTTTAAATATTTTAGCCAGTTAGGTGGAGATTCCTTCAAAAACCTGAGGAAAGAAATATTAGCTTTGGTAGAAACTATAATTTTAACACTTTTAGCAGAAGATTCCTAAACATTAAAAATATTAGCTTTGGTAGCTAGCGAAGTAGAATTTAAACTTTTAGCCAGTTTACCCAGAGATTCCTACAAAATCCTGAGGTAAAATATTAGCCTTGCTAGCTAGCGAAGTAGGATTGTAACTATTTCAGCCAGTAATCAAGATATTCCTGTTTAACTATTTAATAACTAAGTTATATAGCGCTATCCCTTAGTTATAAATTGGGTGTTGAATTATGTGCAGTTTGAAACCAAACTACAAATGATCAATTTGACTCATTTGGATCAAGCAAATGGATTAATAGGAGTGAAACTGTGTGCTAACCTGCACCTGATAGACTATATTTTTTGCCTGTCTGTTATTCAGTAAATGAATGTAGACAGTTGTTGTGCTGCTGTACTTGACTAGGAGAAAATAGCATGATGTGGATGTCAAAACAAAACCTTCTATTGATCATGTTTTATCTCTGAAGAGCAGAAAGGGCTTAGTCATGCTAGCGCATTAATACAAGCAGCTCAGGGAGTTTGCTAAACAAGAAGCAGCAGAAGCTATCCAATTTATAAAATGAATCCCAGACACTGCTCTTTGTGTGTCAACACCACATACTGTGCAGTGAAGTGTACCTAACAATTTAATGAGCAGCACAGATTTCGCTGTGTATTCGTTCAAACATCTTTCCTACCATGGCCTTGTTGAACTCCTTGAGGCCTTGCCATGCCTGCGCTCTCCTGAACAAAGCCTTAGCGTGCGTCTGATTCAGCTCCAGAGCCTGGGAGGAACACAGCGAACACCAATCAGATTATTGGGTTTCTCTCTAGAGCTTCTAATTAACCTTCAATTCACCCTTTAGAGCAATAGAAATGTTTTAATTAGTATACGAAGAGAAATATTTCTCATCTTCTATTCCAAATTTAAACGACACATCGGAGCAGCGACCTTCTGGCTAATTGTGGAAAATTAGCATAGACCGCTTAATGAGGTTTCATCATTCCAAACATTTTCATGTAGTGTGGACTTAATTTGGTGCTCAATTAGCAGCAATATATTTGCACTAAGAAATAAGAAAACATAACACAGTACATGTGTATGTAACTGTAACTGTTTACCAAAAACGTTTTTCATAACTTAGTCAGCTAGATTGCAAGAAAGATGGAGCTCTCCGTTAAGAATCTGGGACTCAAGGAGTCTCTAGAGACTGTTCTGAGCCTGCGTACCTCATCGCAGCTCTCGATGGCCTCCTGCCACTGCTGCAGTTTGAGTCTACAGGCTGCCGTGTTGAGGATGCAGCTCAGAGCCGTGGGCTCCAGCTTCTTCTGCACATCTTCATCATCCAGAATATTGCCACAGAGCTCTAAATACCTGCGTCACAGTTCAGAAAGGATTTTTTTTTTTTTTTTGCCATCAGGTAAATTGTAGGATTTAAATGTAGTAGTAATAAAACCTCAGACCTACACGCTTACCTAATAGCTTTGGAGTACTTCTTCATAGCACCCTGCCAATCCTGGGCTTTAAAAAAGCTGTTTCCGATATTTTTGATGTCCTCCGCCACAGACAAGACTTTATCAGCCTGAAAGATGGGAATTAATCCTATAATTATAAATGTATGATGAAATAGTAAAGAAAAGTTCTACATTTACTATACCTTAAAAGTTGTCATCTTTGCAATCATTATATAGAAAAATGTGTTTTAACATGCACTATAAACACTTTTGGGACAACCCTTGAATTCCAACGCCTTGGAAATATTCAGCAAAGGGAAACAGTCCGTTAAATGTGATTAATTAATTAATTTTGTGTCTATGCAGACAACTGAGACATGCCGCCCCCCCCCCCCCCCCTAAGGATTATGCTGTATTTCCTTTGCACTGATTAGATATGAGAAGGAAGACGACGTGCTGAGAGACACTCACGTCATTAAAGTCGATGTCTGAGTCCTCAGGGAAGTCTGGGTGTACGTCTCCGGAGCCGTCGTCAGAAGCCAGGACCCAGTCATCGCCTACTTTGTGTTCTCCACAATCAGCAATGATACAGGGCTGAGAGAGAGAGACAGAGAGAGAGAGAGAGAGAGAGTTTAAATTAGACTGTGTGTCACAGGCTGTTACTATTAAACTGCACTAAATCCATTTTAACGTTCATCCGCTGTCAAAGCCAATACACATGATTTAACACTTCTCACGCTCCCGCTTAATGATTGCGAGGCATGCTTGGACAATTAAACTAACCATTTCTGGCTTCAAATCCAATTGAAATGTCTGGAGGCATCACATTTGAAATATTCAACAGCTTCTTTTGTAACAGCCCTCAATAGATATTAAATCCTGAGAGAGGACGAAGATGTTCCTTCACAAATTTGAAAGGTTTCAGATAACATTTTTCTGCATGGGCAAGTTTATGCATTCAAAAAGAAATAAGTGGGTCCAAATATAGATTTCTGTAGGTTTCTACATAGAGAGAGCGATAAAGTGTCCCTCTTGAGCTTGTTGTTTGCCAACTCATTTGAGTATCAGCTACCACTGAGACACTCCATGATGCTTCTGTCTTTTATAGGGCGCCATTACTTCATCCTCTTAAAAAGCAGCAATACAAAATAACATACTTATTCAATAGACGTGTTTGAAATTGTGCCATTTGCATCGTTAACATAAAACATTCAAGTTACTATAGTCACATGTTTAATTTTTAACTTGACACATAATTTGTTTATATGCAGGGATAAGTCAAACCGGGACTTTCGATTGCACACAATAACAGGACATCAGAGTTAAAAACTTCCGTTATTTCTTTATATAATCCCCTGCTACACTAATGCACTTGTTCCAGCGTTTCACTAATGCTTGGATACCATCAAGGTAAAAAGTTCTCCCAGTGCACCGAATCCATGATCAGACTTCCTGTTTCACAGTTGAAATGCTGGACTCCAAGGAATCTCTAAAGGACCAAATATTAAGGATGGGAATCACCAGGGACCGGCCGGTATCTTGTGATACCTGGGTGCTGACTGGATTTGTATTGTGATTCTGTTAGTATCACAGTTTAAAAAAATACCCTGATTCGATTAATCAGTGTTACATTTCTAAAACAAACTGTGCAAATAATTTGCCCCTGCAAGACAGGACGCTATGCTGCCTGATAATGTGTGAATAGGGTAGAAACGCCACCTGCAGGATTATAGATTAACTGCAACATTTTACCAAATTTAAATCATATGTAAACACGCATTAAAAAAAATAATAATAATTTAAAATAAACAAAATAGATTTTGGAGCCACATAGGAATTTTTAAAAGTATTATTTAAAGAAAAAAATCTATTTTGGAGCCACACAAAAGAATCACGATATGTAATTGAATATATTGTTACCCAATATACATTTTGTTATTTTTTTTTTATGTTACATTTAGACTGAATGACTACACTGGGCTCTACAAGATGATCATTCACGGATTCTTGAAAACATTTGGATCATTCAGATGTTTTAATATGGATAAAAGAGTCTCATCACCGTATTGCGCTTGAAGTCTTTTGCAAACGTCAAATGATTTTACACCTTCATTCATCAGGAATTTTACCACAAGTCCCGGTTTGACTCAAACATCCCTCGTAATTTGACCTACTATTCAGTAAAGATATAATAAGCAGTTTGGGGGGGTTGCGTCTCCATGTACCTCACCTTGACAGGATGATCTTCCTCAGTGTCCAGGGCCTCCAGCATCTTGACCACGCCCATGCCCTTGAGCACCTGCCCGAACACTACGTGCTTGCTGTCCAGGTGGGGCGTGGGCACAGTGGTGATGAAGAACTGCGAGCCGTTGGTGTTGGGCCCGGCGTTGGCCATGCTCAGCAGGCCCTCTTTATCATGCTAACAAAATAAGGGAAAAGGAACAAAACAACAACCACAGTGCTTTAATTATGCTTTTTTTTTTCCAGACAGTCTAGAGTGAAGCTCCATATGTAAAATTGTCTGCACAGTCATAGCATCATCAAGGACATCCTGTAATGCAAGTAAATACAAATATATATATATATATATAAAAACACACAAAAAAAAAAAAAACGCTGAGCAGAAAAAAAAACTGCAATGTCATCAGCTTAGAATTATGTACTTGTAATATTTTATTTTATTATTAAACGTGAGACAAGGTGACTAATACAACTTTCACATATTACTGACGTGTGTATTCACTCTGTTCAACTCTGCTTCACTTTCCAAGCCATGTGCAGTATTTCACCTTATAGTTGAAGTTCTCATCCTCGAATTTGTCCCCGTAGATGCTCTCTCCTCCCGTGCCGTTCTGATTTGAGAAATCCCCTCCCTGCACCATGAACTTTTTGATGACTGGAATAACAAGAAGAAATCAAAATCTAAGAACAGAAACGAGTCTAAAAGCTCGGTGAATGCAGATTTTTCCTGAACCTGAAGACCATACTCACTGCGGTGAAAAGGACATCCCTTGAAGTGCAGAGGTTTCCCGGTGCTTTTGCCGAGTCCCTTCTCGCCAGTGCAGAGAGCGCGGAAGTTCTCCGCTGTTTTAGGGACAACGTCGGCGAACAGCTCGAACACGATGCGGCCAGCTAGGAAAGACAAACGATGACCAGTGAATTAGAAGAACGGATGAAGGTCTGGGAGGATTTTCGACTTAAATGTTTGTTCTCTAGTGTTTTAAAATCACCAGTAGTGTAGATACAGTCAGGTTTTCTGAAAATAAATGTTTTGTTTTCCCAAAAAAATATTTTTGGAAGGAGCTTCAAGCAAAGTAAAAGCCACAAATTATTTTAAAAACAAAAAAATAAAAAATTTTGGCCTTTCCTGAGTTTTTTGTAAAGAGGAAAACGAGAGAGAGAGAGAGAGAGAGAGAGAGAGAGAGAGGCTGGTAAGGGAAGGCATGTTAATAGTGCTATACTGCAAGTGAGAACAGCATTAAAAGCAGCTACAAATGGATAAAAAGGACAATGTGACATTCTTTAAAGGGAGTGCTGTTGTGATGATTATCACAACTTCATGTGCGATGTGGTTCTTATAATGGTTCCACAAACACCATTTAGAACTAACTAACTGTTACTGGTTGAGTTGGCGACTGACAATTAGTGTAATTAACAGGGGTGAATGTAGTTTTATCAGCTCTGCTAACTTTTGGGTTCTGGGTTGAATCCCAAAAAGCATTAAATGTAAAGCTAGTCTGCTATGTAGGGTGTACAATTGACTTATCCCACGCACCAAGTAGAGCCCTTAATCAAGAGTTAGAGAGATCTGGGATTCAGCTTTGTGTTAGAAGCAACTTAGCTTTGTAGCCTTAAATTAATAAACATTGGCCGCACTGACTTCTCAGCACTTTCTGTTCAATGCTAATGTCTCCCCAGCTACTGCTGTGCAGGTGTAAGCGTGTTACATCAGTATAACTGCAGCGCGAGCAAACACGGACGCTCCGTTTGTGATTATCACAAAAGAGTGCCAGCATACAGTGATTCATGATTTTTTTTTTGGTGTATGACAGTGCCCCTGGTGCTGGAAAAACTCACGGAAGAGCAAAAACAGGAGCGTTTGGATATCTGCAAAAAAAATTGAAGCGATACTCTAAGGAAGGTGAAAGTTTCTTAAAGAGAATCATTACTGGTGATGAGACACGGATTCATCATTATGAGTCTGAGAGTAAACGGCAGGGTATGAAACGAAGACATCCTCAATTGCCGACCGAGAAAAAGTTCAAAAGTCAACCATCAGCTGGAAAATTCATCAATGTTTACAGTTTCCTGGGATTATCAAGTGCCAGTGTTGGAACATTATCAGGAAAAGGGTTCAACAATCAACAGTGCTCATTACAGTGAGACACTTAATGAAGAGCTCAAGACTAAACTTTCTGAAGATTAAACTCAGCGGACTGCATGACGCCCCATGTACGCACTCTTCTGCCCACACTGTCGACTTCGTTTTGAGGTGTTAAAGTGTCCTCCCCATAGTCTGAACTCGCTACGTCAGACTTTCACCTGTTTGCTGAAAGCAGCCCTACGAGGACGAATATTCACACATCAGAAGAAAAAGTGAAGACAAGTGATGCATTCATGGCTCACAAGTTATTTGCAGCTCAGGCTAAAGCATTCTCGAGGACAAGAGAAAATACGAACGCTTGTTGAAAGACGGATGAAGTATACTGAAAAGCAAGGAGATTTTAAAAGATTATGTATTTGTCTTTTCTTAAATGTAATAAAAGAAGATTCTACAACCAAAGTGCTGCGTCAAAGGAATAAGAAGATCACAGTGAGATTAAAAACTTAAGTAATAACTCTGAGGTGTTATCAGTAAAGCTTTTTCATCACATCAGCTTGTCACTAATAATTTAACTTAAAGGCTTGTTTAATTTTTAATGTAACAGGATTAATGTCCTAATCAACCTTAACAAGGTTAATATCTTAATTAAGGTCCGAATTTATAGTTTTATTCTGTTCGATTTATTTGCATTATCTATTATGAACCACAATTGATTGCTTAATTTGCACTTAATTGCACTACTATTGTTATCTCACAGGCTTATTATTCTTTTTCTTCTTCCGTATGAAAGTTTGACACGTAACTAGTCGCGCACCGCTTGTCGTAGACACATGAATGAGGTGTCAAATCGTGCAGCTTGGTTGGGAATGGGGTGCTATGACTTTTCTAAGGGTATTTTTACTTTTCTCTGTCCCCACGGGTGGCAATTAACTGCCTCAAAAAGTCCCATAGACTTTACATTGAGACCAACATCATCTATGACATCAGCTATATCTATGACATGGCAAGCACCACTCACATTTTCTTCAGGAAATGTCCCTCTCTACTTTTTTTCCCTTCTTTTTCTTCTTCCGTACAAAAGTTTGGTACGTAACTAGTTCCACACCGTTTGTCGTAGACCCATGAATGAGGTGTCAAATCGTGCGGCTTGTTCGGGAATGGGGTGCTATGACTTTTCTAAGGGGTGGACATAGACTTAACATTGAGACCAACATCAGCTATGACATCAGCTACATCTATGAATATAACATCAGCTATATCTATGACATGGCAAGCACCACTCACAGTTTCCTCAGGAAATGTACGATCTGTAGATGTAGTTCTATCTAGCTATCTACTAAGGGTTGGGCCGTGTCCCAAATTACGCCCTGTTTCCTACACTAGTGCATAGCGTGTGTTTGTAATTGACCATTCTCCACTTACTAGGGGGGACTTTTTTGGACCCTACCCTAGCGCAATGCATCGTGGGATTAATGTCAGAGTGCAACAAGGTTTTGTCATGCTGCGGGGACATTAGGACAGGTTGATAACGATGCATGAATAGTGCACTAATCAGGGCGAATGGTAATTTGGGACACAGCACTGGTTAAAGGCTGACTTGCAGAGTTATATTTTTCATCTTAAAAACCGCTCTGTGCTGATTAGCAACCAATTAAATAAAAAATAACGTCAAAACGTCAGTGAAATTCTGATGAATATCTGAAGAAAATAAATACATTTAAAAAATGATGTGTGTGTGCGCGTGCGAACCAAACAATGGTCAGCTAAATTAAATATATATATTTTATATTTTTAACGCAGCTTTATGAAGTGAACCAGAAATCTTTTCACCTTTTTCACCGCCGATTTCTACATCGAAGAAAGCCCTCGGGTTCTCCGCATTGCCGGGTTTGGACACCGGAGTCGGGTTCGACATTTTTGTGTGTGTTGAAGTTCTCTGAGCTCCTGAATGAACTGGAAGGTTCCGTCTCCACGAGGAACTTTTGATTAAAATGTGTATATGGCGCCCTCTAGTGTGGCGGAGCGGCGAGATGCTGTATCTGTTAATCATTTCTTCTGTTTTATTCACAAAAACAGAAAATAATAATAACAAAACAAAAAAAATTAACAAAAAAAATCCGATTAAAAACACATTTCTGTTTATTATTAAACCACTAAAGATAGGAAACTTTTATTGGTTTAAATTGGTTCTAATCGAACAACATGTGGAACTTTCTGGAAAAAACTTTGTGAAAAGCTATTTGTGACTCACTTAGCTAAGCTAAGCATACTTACTAACATTCTAAACAATACGTCTTCCTAAAAGAAGGAAGATGTTATAGCCACATATTATTTTATTAGATATACTTTATTTATCCATTTAGTTTTGAATAAACAATATGTGCTAAAAGGCACAGATAGCTCACAGGTTAAGGTATAGGCCTACATTCTGGAAGGTCCCAGGTTCAAATCACAGCACTAACAAGTGGACCCTTGAGCAGTGTAATTATGAGTTGGTGTCATAAGGTTTCTGGACTAGTTTTGTAACACTCCCAACAGCTGGCAGCACAAGGCTGCATGCAAATTCACAATGACCTTCATAAGTCAGTGTCGAGAATCATTACTGGTGATGAAAAGGGTGTACGGGTACGACCCTGAAACGAAGCAACCGGAACTTTTCATCATCTCCACGACCGAAAAAGGCAAGGCAGGTCTGCATCTTGACTATGTTCACACTTATTGTCTTTTTCGACATGTGTGACATTATGCCTCGGGAATTCATGTAAGGTGAAAGCGACTGGATTTGTGGCGCCCTTGAAAGTTTTTTTATACCCCCTCATATAAGTTGCTTTTCTGTATGTTCCCCGTATCTCAGTTACAAGCCATAATGAACGTTAAATATTTATGCAACATCTTGGACTGAACTTGCATTGCAACAACAGCAGCAGACAATAGCAAGCAGCTTAGCAACAAGCTAACTGGTTAAAGTTAGCGATAATAACTCTAACTCAAATGTTGATTACCGTCTCAAAACAACATTTGGCGGTATATTAACTGCTCTAAAGCCAATAGTGCTATAAACTAATTGAACAGTTCACAGTGTGGACGGCTATGTTGATTTCACATTACTAGAACTACTGAGAAGACTTTTAGTCTATGACCTCCCATTGGGTTCTCTGGTTTCCTTACACTACCCAAAAGCATGCATGCAGGTAGATTTGCATTGCTCAAGTGGATGAGTGTCATTCCCAGATACTCTCATGCGTATATTTATATTGTTGTTCATATCATAAGGTTGGGTGGATATATGATTTTTGAGAAGTCTAGCTCACATACTGTATATGGAAACTGGACAACGAGGGAACAAGAAGATAATGACAGATCTGCAGCGGATCTGGGTCATTTTGTCAGCTCGGCATAGGATACAGTGTTAGAAATGGCTGGAGAGATCTGGGTGCTGTTGTTATAATTAGCAGCATGTTAACATCCATACAGGCTAAGTAGTCTATCAGATCCAAGATTTAGCTGGAATATTATTACTGGAATTTTGACAAAATAACTTGGCAAGAAAAGTGCTGAAAATATACAGTGAATGATTTTATTTAATTGTTAGTCTTGAATTGGTATGGTATTTCTGTACAGTGTGTATCAGAATCATCAACTTTCAGGTGGTAACAATAGCCCCCCCCCCCCTCCTTTTTTTTTTTTAATTTTTTTTTTACAGCTGGCTGTATCATACCAGCCAGCCCATCCATGACTAGTTCCAATAACAGCACGTCAACCAAATGTTTTATTTCTTATATAAACTTAAACTCCATATAATTTCATACAAGCTGACAAAATTTCAAACATGAGATCATCTTTGACAAATGATTCATACATGAAGGATACCAAAATCCGTCTCTACCCTTTCTCTACACTTTTTCCGTTATTTTGCACATCATATACGGTCGTGAAACATCGTGAAACAAGCACAGTGTTTACTAAAACACTTCAGATGCCAAGTGCACATCAGTGTGAATGTTTTTATGAAGCCTCTCTCCTGCTGTGTCTGCCAACGTGAAGCCACTCCGGTGTTTTCCTCTCACCTGAGGGTCTCTGTCATAAAGAGAAAACACAGACTCGGTCATTGATGTGCATCTTTATAACCAAATAGTAGATATTTTAAATCTTTATAGCACAGCACTGTTGGTCTAAAGGTGTTGATGAATTTTCTATAATAGCCGGTTTGACAGTAGCGCCAGCTGTACAGATCACAGCTGTATATCACTTTACTTGTCCTAATGTGACTGCTGGACATTCTATACTGAAGGTAGCTATTCTACAAAGATGTGTAAGATGTTGATGAGGTACACTTTTCTGCAATTTATTTAACAATAATGGAAGGAGACTCCAGTGATAGAGCTTTGTAACAGTTTCTAATTTTTTAGAATAGAGGATTTTACATTTTCTTGGTCACATGACAAGCTAGATGTTTTTGCCTTAACACTGTAGGAACCACAAAGTGACTTGGACGTTCCACAACATTATTGTACAGTAAGTTAAAGATATATTTAAATAAAATAAAAATGTGCATTGGTAGTGGCACAATGGCTTACATGGATATGTCTCACACCTCCAGGGTCAGGGGTTCAAATCAGGCCTGTGCTTAGTGTGTATGGAGTTAGCATGTTCTCTCCATGCTTGGTAGTTTTCCTCCGGGTACTCTGGTGTTCTGTAGGTTGACTGGCATTTCAAAATTGCCTTTAGTGTGTGTGTGTGTGTGTGTGTGTGTGTGTGTGTGTGTGTGTGTGTGTGTCTGTGTGTGCTTTTGCTTTTGGATGTGTCTCTGATTATGAATATCTCAATTTGTTGCACTGTCTACCATTTTATTCAGGATAGTATATTCATGTATTATTATAGCTAGCAATCTGTGTGAAGAAGGTATTTACTGTATCTCAGGTAAATATATGACCTCGTCACTTGGCTGTGACATCATTCTTGCTGTCCTGTCTGTCGTTCTCATAAGCGCTCTGGTCGCGTCGGCGCTCGGCTCCTGCCTGTCCAAAAAGCAGACGAGCACTTGCCTGCATGTCATAGTGAATTATTAATGCAGAGAAGACAAAGAGTTTCATCGTCAGTCACTTATAACATCTAACAGCATCTAAGAGATGATCCAAGGATGAATTGTGAAAATTATAAGAGAAAAATAGTTCTGTTTCTGTATGAGTTATGGTCCAAGTCCTACATATCAGTATAATAGGATATAATACATTAGCGTTATTATTCTGGGATTTCTGTCATTTCTCCTAAAGTTCTGTGTATCTGAGTCTCACCATGAGTCCTGAGTTATCTGAGATATCCTGTCCTCCATGGCTGAGTGAAGCTCAGAACACTAAAATGAGAAGACAGCGAGCAAAAAGTGTAACTGTTGATCTAATGCAGATTTGCCTTACAAGAGGGGGTTGTTACCATTTACGCAGAGTCTCAAGTGACGAGACTTTGTTAGAGTTAGTACATTTTATATTTACATATTCCACACATGATAAACTTTGAAAGGTGTGTTGGTGAGTAAAATCTTGGGGTTGAGTCTGACCCCATGTTCAATGCCCCATCCCACTTCTCCAACATAGCAGTGCTTGGGCAGTGGTGGTGATGGTGCATCTGGTGCAGGCCGGAGTAGGTAATGTAAATCCTTAGATTGAAAGGATCAGCACTTTGTCTCTCTCATCACTGCTGTCAGTCACCCGTCCGAGCTCCGAGCATGAATGCAGCACACTGTGGGGTAATCTCTGGATACATCACAGTGTGCTCCATTCCTACCATCACATTGTAATGTTTCCTCTGGTTACCATGGAGACCACAAATCACACAGAGTGGTTGCAGTGTCCTGGTTTGCCGGCTGAATGGGTTATTTATGAGTGAGTGTATTACACTCTAAAACGTTAAAACTGATCTTTGACATTTGCGGCTTGTTTGTCGACCTTAACAATTTGCAATTCTGAACTTTTAATATTAATAAATAATATTATATATTAACTGTTATATACGATATGAAGAACTTCAGGTTATATTGAATATAGTGTAATGTTTATTTTTTCCCCAAGAAAATATACTTGCTTATAACAACCATTATAGTGGCGCAGTGGTAAAGTGATCATCCAGAAATCGCAGGTTCGATTCCCAGGTGATGCTGTAGCCTCCTGTTTTCGAGGGCCTGGAGAAAGCTGATTAGCTGAGCTCTCGTCCAGATGGGTGAGATGGGAGGAACTCACATCAGTAATGGCTCTACAGCCAATTATGGGCGTCTGTGTCACGAGCAACCGAGGGACGAACACAGCAGCCTTAGCAGTTAGCCCGTGTTGCGTGGACGGTAAACCCAAACGCGGAAGCAGCGCGAGTAGGCAGGATAACCACGCGTTTACTCTTAGAACTCTCTTACAGCAAGAGCAAGGATCTACACAAATAAACCCGCGTTCTAGCAACACACACTCAATCAAGGAAGCAACCTGAATAGGCGAGTACTCACGGAACCGTTGGTGAAGGGTGAGCGAAGGCATGAATGAACTCAATGACTGAGCGATGTGAAGCGCCATCTTGTTTCCTTTTATGGTTTCTGAAAGCGCGACCGTCTTACTTCCGGGTCCTCGTGCCGGTCGCGGTGCGAGTGTGCATGACAGTACCCCCCTGTCCAGGACCGACTCCCGACGGTCCAGGGGTGGAGGATACTCGACGACGGTAGTCCCGTATGAGCTCGGGGTCAAGGATGAACCGGGCCGGAATCCAAGACCGTTCCTCGGGGCCATAGCCCTCCCAGTCAACTAGGTACTGCATACCTCTGCCCCGGGGACGCGAGTCGAGGATCCGGTGTACAGTATAGGCGGGACTACCCTCGATGATTCGGGGAGGGGGAGTAGGGTGGGTGGGTGGAACCATTGGTGAAGTGATGAAGGGTTTGAGCTGGGAGATGTGGAATATCGGGTGGATCCGGAGCGCCGCAAGCAGCTGGAGCCGGTAGGTGACAGGATTGACACATAGGGAGCTCCGCCCAAATGAGGTAGCGAGCCCAGGAGCGCTGGCGGTTGGCAACGAAACATCTTAGGTAGCGCTCCAGTTGTTGGTTGGCCCGTTCCGTCTGACCGTTCGTTTGGGGGTGGTAGCCCGAGGAGAGACTGCAGGTAGAATTGATCAGACGGCAGAAGGCCTTCCAGAACCGTGCAGTGAACTGGGGCCCCCTGTCCGAGACGATGTCCTTAGGGAACCCATGCAGACGGACTACGTGCTCTAATATCAGCTCAGCTGTCCTTTTAGCTGATGGGAGTCCGGTGAGGGCCACCAGGTGGACAGCTTTGGAGAACCGATCCACTATGGTCATGATGACATCTTTCCCATCTGATGCCGGCAGGCCCGTGATGAAGTCGAGGGCAATGTGCGTCCAGGGTCGACGGGGGACTGGGAGTGGTTGGAGTTCCCCCGGTGTTGGTTGATTGGAGGTCTTGGCCCTGGCGCACACTGGGCACGCCCGAACGAACTCCTCGACGTCCTTGGCCATTGAGGGCCACCAGAAAGCGTGCTGGATGTATTTGAGGGTGCGCTGCGTGCCTGGGTGCCCCGACAGCGGCGAAGAGTGACCCCATTTGATGATGTCGGCCTTGATTTTCCTGGGTACGAAGAGTCGTCCAGGCGGGGCCCCTGCCGGTTCGGTCTCCGTGGCCTGTGCCTGGCGGACCCTCGTCTCCAATTTCCAACGAAGCGGGGCGATGACTCTGGAAGGTGGCAGGACAGACGCGGGGTCCGCCCGGGGGACATCCCCCCTCGTGTTGTCGGGAGAGGGCGTCGGCTTTGATGTTCTTTGACCCCGGGCGATAGGATAGGTGGAAATCAAAAGACTCGAAAAATAGAGCCCACCGCGCCTGCCTGGGGTTGAGTTGTTTTAAGTTCTTGATGGTAATGAGGTTTTGGTGGTCGGTCCAGACGATAAATGGTTCTCTGGCGCCCTGGAGCCAGTGTCGCCATTCTTCCAAAGTCCACTTTATGGCCAGCAGCTCGCGGTCCCCTACCCCGTATCGCTGCTGAGTGGGATCAAATTTTTTGGAGAAGAAACTACAAGGGTGTAGTTTCTGGTCTGGACCCCGCTGGGAGAGAACAGCCCCAGCGCCCACCTCTGAGGCATCCACCTCCACAACGAATTGTTGGTTGGCATCTGGATGGAGGAGAATTGGAGCGGTGGTGAAAAGATGGCAGAGTTTGGAGAATGCGCTGATGGCAGTGGAGTTGAGTTGGAAGGGATGAGATGAGGGGCGAGTTAGTGCGGTTAGGGGTCCTGCGACTGTACTGTAGCCCCGGATAAAGCGACAATAGAAGTTCGCAAACCCCAGAAACCGTTGAAGCTGTTTGAGAGTCTTGGGTAGGGGCCAATGACGTACAACCTCAAGCTTCTGTGGGTCCATGGCCACACCCTGGGACGAGATGACAAAGCCGTGGTGGAGCGCTTGTGAAAAGCGCACTTTTCCAACTTGCAGTACAGTCGGTGGGCGAGCAATCTCTTAAGGACGGCCCTGACGTGTCGGATGTGTTCTTCGGGGGTGCGTGAGTAGATGAGTATATCGTCTAGGTAGACGAATACCCATTTTCCCAACATGTCCCCGAGAACATCATTCATAAACTGCTGGAAAGCTGTGGGGGCGTTACAGAGTCCAAAGGGGATAACAAGGCTTTCGTAATGCCCATTAGGGGTGATGAAGGCTGTCTTCCACTCATCGCCCTCTCTGATACGCACCAAGTTGTAGGCGCTCCGGAGATCCAACTTTGTAAAAATGGTGGCACCAGAGAGGGCGTCCAGGGCTGAGTTGGTAAGAGGCAGCGGGTGTCGGTTTTTTATGGTGACGTTATTCAGCCCCCGATAGTCAACACAAGGACGTAATTCGCCCGAACTCTTCTTTACGAAGAAAAACCCAGCGGCGGCGGGCGAGGAAGAGGGTCGGATGGTACCCTGACGGAGAGCGGAGGACACATACTCCTCCATTGCCCGCGTCTCGGTGGAAGAGAGAGAGTATAGACGGCCGCGGGGTGGAGTGGAACCTGGCTGGATCTCAATAGCCAGGTCGTAGGGGCGATGCGGAGGGAGATGGTTGGCACGTCTCTTACAAAAGACCTCAGCCAGGTCTCGATATGCAGGAGGGATGGCGTTGGTGTCAACATCGGGGGCCTCGGACTCCCTAGAGCACGTCCCAGCCGGCGATTGTAGGCAGAGTTCGAGGCAGGTCGGGCCCCATTGCAGAATCCGGTTTTGAGACCAGGAAATGAGAGGGTCATGCTGTAATAACCAGGGATATCCTAAGATGATGGGTGGCGAGGAAATGGAGGTGAGGTGAAAGCGGTTTTCTTCTTGGTGATAGTCAATGGTGAGGGTGATGGGCCGAGTCTGGGTGGTGATAGGGCTGGAGGAAAGGGGCCGACCGTCGACGGATGTCACTCGGACTGGCTGGGATAACGCCTCAGTCTCCACCCCCAATCTCTTGGCATAGGGGGAGTCAATAAAGTTTCCGGCAGCCCCGGAGTCGATGAACGCGGAACTTTGGACTCGTCTGTGGCCAAATTGGAGGTGCACCTGAACCATGAGACGCGAGATGCTGGGTGTGGTGGCGGCGAGATGGAGGTGACCCGGTGAGCTGCCCCGCTGACCGGGCCTGATCGTTTCCCGGGCGTGAAGGGCATATAGCTCTATGGTGTGCCGCTGACCCACAATAGGCGCAGAGTCCTTCCCTGAAACGTCGTTCTCGCTCTGCAGGGTTCAAGGAGGCGCGTCCTAGTTGCATGGGTTCCCCGGCTCCCGTGTCAACCACGGCGAGAGGTGGAGACCCGGCAGACGCCCTAGTGGTGGTGATGAAGGCTGGTGATCGGGGCGCGGAATGTGAAAACAGGGGCGTGATGGGCGGCAGGGTTTGGGGGGCTGGCTTCGGGCGAGCGAGCAGGCGCTGGTCAATCCGGAGGGCGAGCTGGACCAACCCCTCCAGTGTAGCCTGAAGCTCTCGCCTGGCGAGCTCGTCCTTGATGCGAGAAGCCAGTCCTTTGTAGTAAGCCGTCCAGAGGGCGGCGTTCCCCCCAGGTGGTCTGCACGGCGAGGGTACGGAAATCCGCGGTGTAGCGGCTCACATACGACCCATCCTGCCGCAGATGGTACAGTTTGCTGTCGGTCTCCACCTCATCAGCAGGATGTTCGAAGGTCAGTTTGAGTTGGCGGGTGAATTCTCCGTATGAATAGGCTGTGTCGGAATCTGACCTGAGAACCGCCGTGGCCCACTCAGCTGCCAACACGCAGTCGGTCTGTGGAGTACCTGGTAGAATTGAACTCAAACACAAGATCTAATGCTGTTAAAAACACACTGCACTTCCCATCTGTGCCTTGAGCAATGAAAATGTCAGAGGGGGGGGAAGGGGGCGGTGCCGCAGCCGCTGCGGGTGGCGTGGCCACAGCCGACTGAACAGCCGCCTCGCGGAGGGTCGCGTTCTCCTGCCGCAGCTCCGCCACCTCGCGGCGCAAAACCGCGACGTCTTGGAGCTCCTTCTGGAGAGACACGACTTCACCACGGAGCTCATTAATCAGCTCGGCATGCTGGTCAACCACCGCGCAGAGGCGAGCAAACTCCGCTGGGTTTACTGCTTTGGGCTCAGTCATTCTGTCTCGAGCAACCGAGGGACGAACACAGCAGCCTTAGCAGTTAGCCCGTGTTGCGTGAACGGTAAACCCAAATGCGGAAGCAGCGCTAGTAGGCAGGATAACCACGCGTTTACTCTTAGAACTCTCTTACAACAAGAGCAAGGATCTACACAAATAAACCCGCGTTCTAGCAACACACACTCAATCAAGGAAGCAACCTGAATAGGTGAGTACTCACGGAATCGTTGGTGAAGCGATAGCGAAGGCATGTATGAACTCAATGACTGAGCGATGTGAAGCACCATCTTGTTTCCTTTTATGCTTTCTGGAAGCGCGACCGGCACAAGGACCCGGAAATGTGAGTGTGCATGACAAAAGGTAAATCACAGGTTTATATTAACACACTCATTTTAATACATTATCATTTCTGTAGTACCATTTCTATCACCTAGATTATATGCTGTACACTGTGTATCATCTAAGAGTAATAATACATGGAATAAAAAGCATTTGGTATTTACCAAGAACAACATATATTTGCTGAAATGTGGCAAAGAGTATTGCTTATTTATTTATCATTTTTGGAAGGGTCAGAGTTTGCCATGGGAAAATGTATTGAGAGGTTTTACCTTAAGAAGCTCTATTTTGTAATGGTTTGAGTCAGAAATGGATACATTTACATTTAGGCATTGGAAGACAATCTTCCAAGACAATCTTATCCTCTTCAGGAGCTTTGAAGTTTCATTGGATAGATCTTTACACTGGGTTACTAGGTTACTAATTAAGTACTGTACCATCAGTCAAACACTTTTAGGATTTTATTTTTAAAGGGGAGGATTAACCCAAATACCTAAGAAACATGTCCCTGTGCAGCGACAACAAGTGCAGGCTTTTCTTTATTAAACATTTTATACACAAATAAACAAAACAAAAGCAGAACTAGAAAGAGGAACTAGGAGTCTGCATTTGCATTAGCATGGAAATAGAACAGAACAGGATATTTTGGCATTCAGGTAACAGATCCCCACTCTAATGCATGACTCCCAATGTGCTGACCAAAGTACAAAAGGGTGTCCAGGACAGTCATCAGCTAGCTTTAGTACTACTGTAGTTTCCTGATGCTGGGGCTCTAATATGGAGGAGCAAAATTCCTCATACTTCACACTGAGGATAATATTTTGCAAAATGTATTAAAGATAATAAAAAACTCAAGCACATCCTCTGGAGCGTGATAAATATAAAAATAAATAAATACATTTTTAGTTATATTTACATCCAGGCATTTGGCAGATGCCCTTATCCAGAGCGGCTTACATTTTATCTCATTATTCATGTGAGCAGTTGAGGGTTAACGGCCTTCCACAAGGGCCCAACAGTGGTAACTTGGTGGTAGTGGGGTTTGACCCTGGGACCTTCCGAACCATAGTCCAATGCTTAACAATGCAGTATTTATTTATTTTTGTTTTTTCAAATAATCGTTTGCGTAAAAGTTTGCATTTGGTTTGCCGTCCTGTTTCAGAAAGTTATGTATTATTTATATGATTGACATTAAGGCTAAGGCACTCTCCTTGGAATAAAGCCCATACAGAATATATACATATTATCAGACATATATAGAAATTCTATCAGGCTTGCCAGGGGTCTGACCTCCATCCCACAGGATTGTATCTTAGGCATTGTGAGTGACTGGGGCTGTGTGTTTAAAAATGCATGGCTCAGTGCAGGTGCTGAGTCCCCTGCAGCGGCATGGCTGTGATATATGAATGCTTTATTGAACGGTGAGTAGTTTTGAATGTGATGTATTGAGATTTGGTGGTTCGGAAGGCGTACCCGTTTGAAGGAAGTGATGGCTCCATTTCACTGGATGTTGATTACATTACTTGGTAATGATGAATGGCTTTAATTAAATTTTGTCTATGATTTACGAAGTATGCATGGCTAATGCGAGCCAAAGAACAGTAGGCTCAGTGCATGTTATTGTGTGGGGAGGCTTAAAGTCTGCTACTGCTTTTGGGTGATGAGGTTGAACAGTTGTGCTTATACCAATATAACTGCTCTTTCTGTTCAGCATTGCACTTAATTGCTCCCGTAGCTTACAGAGTAGTTTTGGTCACACATCTGTAGAATTAAAAGATATGCTATGAGTGTAAAATCACAGTTAAGCACAGCTCAGTCTCACAAGCGCAGCAAGATGTTGTTTTAGGGCACACTTAAAGTACTATGGGAATTCATTTACTCTATTTAGGCAAGCATTCCTTTTAATCAACTTTGTCTTTATCATGCATTAACATCCATTTGGTCGAGTTATCCTGGGGAACGTTGTACTGAGCCATGTGCTGATAAAAGAGAAATGTGTAAGTCTGCCCCTACATAGGACTAAGTGGAGGAGATGAAAGATGTGGACAGTGAAGCCTGAAGCTAATCTCTTTGACATTTTAAGATGAACCCATATGAACGTCGATATGAATGCCACTGCCTTTCTGAGCAGTCCTCAAATCAGAGCAGTCATCAGACAGAACACAAACAGACAGATCATGTACAATGTAAATGGCAAAAGCAGATTCTACAAAGGATTGAGTGTAGTTACAGTAGGACAGCACTGTGGGGTAAACTGGGAATACTGCTTTACTGCTGCCAAGAAGCCTGTACAAGAGCAAACAAACAATAAGAATATTGTCAGTGCATAGTGTTTGTGACTGAAACTTTAGATTACATTTGTCATCATCAAAATTCAACTAGATGTTTTTTCTTTTCTTTCTTTTTTTTAAGCAAAGTTTTGAAAATGTAGCATGTTTAAATGTACAGCCCTTAATGATGAGGTCATAACTGTAAAAAAAAAAAAAAAAAAAGAGAGATGTTTGAACTGGCACTCTGTCTAGGGTATACCCCGCCCTGTGCCCCAAGGCTCCTGGGATAGGCCCCAAGCCCCCCGTGACCCTGAATACAGGATTAAGCGGTATAGAAGATGATGAGTGATGATGTTTGAACTGGATATGTTATTTCGCACTGGCACATCATTTTACACGCTTTGAGTATAGCCACAGATTCATGCACAAACAACTCACCAGTCTCAGACTTTAAAGCAGTTGATAAATCTACACCTATCTGTCCAGTCATTTAAAAACGCTCAGTTTTGTCAGTGGTATTTTTTGACATGCTATCATTTCACATATTAAACCAGAGAGGGTACATCTCAGAAAGACTGTGAAAACTCTTTCCTTTCTCTATGAACTGCCTTCAGCTAAATAATTTACATAAATGCATGTGACAGAGACTCTGTTACAGAAGCAGCACTGGGTAATGTTTATGAAATAGGAGTCACTGAATAAGTGAGTAAGTAAGAGAGAGAGCGAGAGAGAGAGAGAGAGAGAGAGAGAAGCTGATAATGGGATGACCGTTTGTTGAGCTATAACGAGTGATAACGTGAACTACCTTCCCTCGGACAATTTACAGCATTAATTCTAATTGTAAAATGTGTGACATTTAATTCATTTACCAATTGCACATTGTAACTGTTGTCAAATGGCTGTAGCATCACAAGCGGAATAACACTTCACATGTGATTATCCAAAGATAATACATGTCAAGGGGGTGTGTAAAGTGCTTTATTTTCATGACTCCTTACTGTATGTTAATATATGTAAAATATTACACCATGGGCAATTTGGGAACGCCCGTTCAGCCTAACCCGAATGTTTTTGGACTGTGGGACGAAACAGGAATACCTGGAGTAAACCCACCAAGCACGGAGAGAACATGCAAACTCCATGCACACAAACCAGATGCAGGAATCAAAACATTAACCCTGAAGGTGCGAAGCCACAGTGCTAACAACTAAATCACTGTGCCATAATTTCCGTTGACCCCTTCTGAGTAATTGGATTAAATATGCCTCATTATGATGAACTCAAATCAGTAAGCATACAGTATGCTCATTATTCTTTAAATAAGAGTTAACTAACATGCTCAAACTCCCCAGTGGGTTAAGTACTTTACAGTAGTTCAATTAATAGTTAGAATAGAAATCGTAGAAATAGTCACACACCACTGGTGGACAAACACCACCAGTGGACAAAACCCTGGGGGAAAAAAATAAAAAAGGACGAGTTAAAAATGCACTTGTGTTTTATTTATAATTCATTTAAAAACTGCAATATGCCGTATGTGTTTTTTTTATTCTATAATGAAGAGATGTCTGTAAATCTGTAAAGCTGGGCAGCAAAGTTTCTGTGTTAATTCCAAGCTCAGGTTATTGTCTGTGCATTTATTTACTTCCAGCGTCCATGTGGATTTCCTCCAGATTCACCAGTTTCCTCTAACCTCCCCAAAACCATGCCAGTAAATGTATCAGTTATGGTAAATTGCTATATGCGTGAATAAGTTTGTGAATGTGTATGATGCTTGGTGATGGACTGGTTGCCCATCCAGGGTATGTTCCCTCTTCAATCCCGTATTCCTGGGATGGTCCCTAGATGCAACAGGATAGCGCAGTTATTAAACATGAATGAATAAAAGGAATCATTTTGTAAAACTTAACTTGTGTTTAATATCATGTTATTTCATCATAACAAAGGAAGGGCATACCGTCTTTTGTATTCATCAGCATGCCTGTGACATCACGGCACTATAAAAGAACCCACTCAACTGTACGCTATTGAGCTTCTAACTAGTGGGTTTTATTTATTTATTTTTCCCTCCTATTATTTCCCAGCATGGTCCTGATTAAAATGATAATCATAATTAACAAAGCAGCTAAGATTTCAGCCAGAAGGCTTTCATCGCACATTAAATAGATGGATTAGCTAGTCCCAGCTGAATTCGCCTCATTCACATTGAGAAAAGAGGGTAAATATCACCATGACTTTTTAATTAAAAGTAATATGTGCAGGAAAGGACAGAGACTGCGGATTTATTTTGGCAGTCGACTTGCGTGAAAATGACATTGGACACATTCTTGTAAGCTTAAAAATCGACGAAACCTTGTTTGTTTATCGAAGGTCTGCTTTGTTCGGACTGAGAGCGCTCATCTGTATGCTTAGTGTTCATGGCAAAACATTTGATTTCCTGAGACCCTTCTGCAATAGGCTTGGTTTTTCAGCAGTCTAATAGAGGCTCATATTTGCATTTGTTTCTGAATGGCAAGTTACAATGAGGCATGACAACTGACATCTCAAAAAGGGAGGATTTCCACTGAAATGAACATATGAGAAATAATGTGCTCATTTAGGACTTTGGGGAAAGCCTTAACTGGACTGTGGAATGTGGGGCTTAGAAATAAGTGTTACTCCGGTATGTCAGTACTTTTGTTCCTTCTTGCTCACTTCACTATAAATCAGCTTTATCATTCGAGCTTCTTTACACATATATATGAAACTTTAAAATGCTGCTTGGAAACTTTTGCTGAAAACCAGTGTCTAACATACTGTATTTTTAGTCTTTGACATAATATATAATTACCATTCCAGGAAACTAGCCGGAGGTGGTGTAGTGGTTAGCACTGTCACCTTACACCTAGAGGGTTCGGGCTTGATTCCCAGCCAGGTTCGATTCTCGTCTCTGTGTGCATAGAGTTTGCATTTTCTCCCTGTGCTTGATGGGTTTCCTCCAGATACTCTGGTTTCCTTCCAAAGACCTGCAGATTGGGCTAATTGGCGTTCCCAAATTGCCCGTTGTGTGTGAATGAGTGTGCATGTGTGTGTGCCCTGCGATGGATTGGCACCCTGTCCAGTGTGTAACCCGTCTCGTCACCTGGGATAGGCTCCAGGCCCCCCGCCACCCTGAATATAGGATAAAGCGGTATAGACAATGAGTGAGTGAGTGAGTGAGTGAGTGAGTGAGTCATCTACCAGGTTTTTTTTTTTTTGTACTTTGGCGCTTTTTCCCCTTGAGGTAGGCGTGGCTATACAATGTATTCAACAGAGCCAATCAACACATTAGTTTACCATGTATAGACAGAGTGTGAAGAAGCAGAAACGAAACAGAAACAAACAAAAATCTTAAGAAACAGAAACGAAAGTGTGACAGAGCAAGTCTTATTTCAATAAAAGGAATGTACACTATGAAAACTGAACCATCGAAGATGAGTGGACAGATCAATGTATGCTTATTCCCCCTGCAGGAATTTTAAATCCAGTTTGTCTCATATGTTGTAACTGTGGCGATAATAAAAAGCAATAATGTAAAGCTCTTCCACTATGAGATAAGACACGTTCACTGAAGCAAATATATGCAATGAGGGCATGTAAAATAACCGAACTGAGAGCCCGGTATGACACAGCAACCAGAATCTTTTCATATTCATTTACAGCCCAAATTCAATACAAACACAAGTAAATATATTAAATATACACAGCCATCAAAGTTCAAACTGTCCACATGTTTAACGTGGTTACTGAGAATTGACAGTAAATATTATTGAAATTCTTAAATTGAAAGTTTTAAATTGCTTATTTTAAATTGCTTACAATGACTGCATTCATTCATAGTGAACTGAATCCTAACACAAACATGAAATTCTGACTTCGGCTCGAAGAAAGTTTTATTGACCGGAGCGTCAGGACACCTGGTTTATGAGAATACGAATATTTTGTCTGCGAGCTGCAGTTTGTCTTGTAACATCTCACACAACTTTCTTCTTGGTTGCATTTTTATTTACAAGTTAAAAAGAGTTTTTCATCCACAACTGTTCCTTCATTTAAAAATTCCAGTGGTCCTAAATACCACAGCTTCTTTTAGACAGAAGGTCTAGTTGTGGTGCCTGGCGATTAAAAACAACGATCTTATCTTTCAATAAGAAAGATTTTATCTGTTCTGATAAAACTCTGTTGTTTTATTGTCTTCTCTTCAAGTGTCTTCAGAAAACCTTTCTTCTTCGAATATTGTATTTTAATTTGCAAATTACTGTCATAAATCAATGACTATGCAAATTATGATATTGATGACATAAAGTAAAAATTTGATTCTATTTAGTATACTGGCTTCAAGATGTAATTTTTAGACTCAAAAGGACAGCTTTGTAAAGGTGAAGTGTAAATAATGTAAATAAATTCAATAATAAATCTCTTAAAGACTGTATTAAATAAACTAAACCTCTGAACCTCTGACATAAGGAAAAAACCCTTGAGGCATCATTTTACCTGGAAATAAAACAATAGTTAAAAGTTCGGGTTCCAAAATGACCGTCTTGAAACAGAGAGAAAGGGAGACTTGTTATATAACATAAACATGTAACTATATAATGTATAGTGTGTGTGTCAGTCATTCTGATACAGAGCTATTGTGCCCAGCTTGCGCTCATTATATTTTAACTTTATGGGTTGCAGAGACTGGGACCTCTGGTGTTTGAACATTGCAGTTGCATTAGATGCATAATTAATAGAACAATGTTTTACTCTTAGTCAGATGTAGCCTAATGTGTGTAGTTCGGCAGGTGGCGAGAATCAAAAGTGAGCTCTATCACCATGAAATGCATTACGTTTAAATCTGCACACGGCTTGTTCCGGGTACCTGAGAACCGAGGAGAAAGATATTTTATAGAAAAGGAGTTCTGTTGGGGCCAATAATCAAATAAATGTAAAAACAATATTGCATTTCTAAGTTAATACACATTGATTAGCCATAAAATGATGACCACCATCCGAATAATGTGAGTAGATCTCCCTTTTACCCCATACAGCCCAGACTCATTGAGGCGTGGACTCCACTAGACCTCTGAAGATGTGCTGTGGTATCTGGTACCAAGCAGTCAGTAGCAGGTCCACTACTATCACTAGAATACTGTTGCCATGAAGGTGTGTACTTGGTGTGCAGCAGTGTTCAGGTAGGTGGTACTGTACTGTACGTTTCAGTAGTAGCATCCACAGGAAGGGCAGGACCCAAGGTTTCCTATCAGAACATTGCCCAAAGCATTACACTGCCTCTGCCGGCTTGCCTTCTCCACATAGTGCATACTTTGTGTGGGCAAAGTCTACTTTATAAATCCTGTACTTGAGTAAAAGTAGATATACCCTAGGTAACTTATTACTCTGGTAAAAGTAAAAGTTCTCCATTTATAATTCTACTTGAGCAAAAGCATGAAAGTACATACCTTTAAATTTATTCATGTATCAAAAGTACTGAGCTTGGAGACATCTCTCTTTCTCTCCCTCTTTTTCTCTCTCTCTCTCTCTCACACACACACACACACACCGAGAAGAAGTGAATGGCCAGGTCCCTGGCACTCTGTGGACTACAAATAAGCCGCTTTCACCATTTGGCCCAGGAAAACTGATCCATCTGTGTGCCCCCACTTCACAGGACTTCACACGTCTCTAGTTTAATGTTATTTTAGCTTATTCTCTGGACAAAAAAAGAAGTATTTACAATAATACCTACTATGAACCATAATTGGGTCATACATTTCTTCTTTTAAAAATGTTCTAGCGTTTACTCTGCTGATTTAAAGTTGAATTTCAAATGCCTATTTGAATCTTTTTTAGTTTCACATTTATTCTTAAAGATGTTCTCAACTTCCAGTTCTCCATGTAGGGAGATTCAGTATAAGCTCTCTCTGACTGGTAATTTAGTGTAAGGCAATGAGAACTGATTTCTTACCATCCTGCACACCATCTGTTATTGTGCTTGGTGCATATCAGGCTGTTGAATATTCATCTCGCCCCTCATCTGATTAGATTAGTTCCCAATCAGTTTGTGAGTGGAAATGATTCTGTAATCAACAATACAGTTTTTATTAAGATAATCATAGTTTGTCACAGATCTTCGCTCCCCGATGTTAACTATGTGCTGTATGTTACACATGAGCACTTATTGTCGAGTCCTGGTTTTGTGTTTGTTTGTCAGTAAAAGGAAATTGCCACATGAATGCATAATTAAACATGTTTGCCAGTGTAAATTAGCAAGGCTATTAATCACATTTTGGACCTTGAAATTCTTCACACTTTTATACTATATTTCATTCTTCTGTACCGAATTGAAAAGCAACTGAAATATTTTTCTCAGGCGACAAGGTTGATCTGCCTGCCATCGTGTTTTTGTAATATAATTGTGCAGGTAGTCTTTGATATTTCATACAATAGCGTATCTTTTGGCTTATGGAAAAAAGAATGAAAATTTCAGTTATTTTAAAAATAGAAATACAAAATTATGCAAATCATGCACTTTGATAGAGATTTGTCATTTATCTGTAGAAATTTTGTATCTTATGAAAGAATTAATGAACATCACTGAACCATTCACTACCCACTTAGGATATCTTTGTTGGCCAGGGATCAGAGCAGTGATGTAGTAGGGACTCTGGAGATTTGTAAGAGGCCTTGTCACGTGGGCAATAAATCTCATGCTAAGTGGCTGTGTTGCAGTTCTGGTAATTGATACTGGTGTAGTTAAGGTGCAATGTGACACATTCACAGCATGCAAAATGGAAGCTAATGTTTCGCTTAGACATGTTTTATGTGCTCTAGTGGCTGCTCAGCAGATGAGGGTCACCTACGTGCCTCATGAATCTTTAAACAGCTGCTGGGTGCAGAAGTGTCAATAAGGAGATCACTGAGGCTGTGTTTTCTCCCTCTCTCTCTCTCTCTCTCTCTCTCTCTCTCTCTCTCTCTCTCTCTCTCTCTCTCACTCTCTCGCTCTGTCTCTCACTTTCTCTCTATCAGTCAATGCTCCAGCATTTTTCAATTCCTCCATCTGTGCATCTGCTGATACGAAGAACAACACTATGATGTGACACTAGGACTGTTAAAAGTAACATAATAATTAATGTTAATTTAGTGCTGAGTGTGTCAAAATGTAAAACACCTCTTTTGTTTCAGTCCCAAGGATAGGATTATTACCAAATGCATGGAGGTAAGAGAATAAGCCCTCTATCTCTAACCTCAGGTCTTCTTAAACAAACCTGCCTGTACTTCTCCAGTTTTTCTATATTATGTTTATGTATGTATTGTTGAAATGTAACTTCAAATAGTCAACCACAACATGTCAATTTCAGCTACGGTTACAGGTAAAATGGAACACTATGCTAATGTTGCTAGGTAAATGGTAAAGCTAATACCAAAGCAAATAGCGAAGAGAAGTGAGTAAAATAAGTAATGAAACAAGCTGCAGGTGTTTGTGCATGAGTTTACATGTACCATTATACTCTACTAAAATCATGATATTAGCCTAATTAGAATAAAAATGCACCATGTAAAGACCTAACTTGATACAGTCTGACCCAATCTGAGTCGATCTGAATTTAATTTTCAATGGGCATGAGAGGGGTGAACTTTTGATGACCCATTCAAATGGTAGGTATTACTCATGTAAACACTTAGTTCAATAGTTTCTCTCTCTTGTTTTAATTGACATGGCATGCTTCCGAGAAGGAAAATATGCTTCTATCCTTGATCACTAAACTCTATGAAAACGACTTTCTTCAATTTGTGTTTATTTTTATCCACATGGGCTTTGCCTGAGAAAAGGACACTGATTGACTCACTATTTCATACATAATAAAGCATCTAACCAGTCTTAGTTATAAAGCTAAATTCTTGTCACCAATCATAACACAGAAGGCGGAATTTGTCAAAAAAGATTAACAGTTTTACAATCAATCCTGGCAGATTAAATGTTTTATTGTGGACAGAACCAATTTATTCATATCAAAAGTGACAATTATGATGCAGTTTGCAATTTGTGTGTGTGTGTGTGGGGGGGGGGGGGGGTGTGTTGGGGGGGATCCAGAGTACCTGGAGGAAACCCATCAAGCATGGGGAAAACATGCATGTTCAAGCCCCAGCACTGCTGCAGTTGGACCCTCTCTGTCTCTGCTTCAGGGGTGCTGTGTTATGACTGACCCTGTGCTCTGACCCTCAGCTTCCTAACAAGTAGTTCTCTCTCTGAACTCTCTCTGCTCCGGGGTTGCTGTGTTATGACTGACCCTGTGCTCTGACTCCCAGCTTCCTAATAAGTAATTAATAAAATCAATTAATTAAAAATCATGGTTTTGCAATGTATGACAAATGAATTCTTTTTTTTTCTTCTTCTTCTATCCATGCAAAAACCATTTTTGTTTTATTCATGCATACAAACATCTCTATGCATAGAACCTGATCGATGAGGTTCTTGATAATGAGGGATTTTCATGCCATTATAGGACTTTTACATAAGGTTGAGATAATGGGCTGCACACATATATCCATACAATTTTAAAGAATATATAAATATTTAATATTTATTGCATAGAGAAATCACTTATAAAACAGTATCTTAACCCTTTTGTCAGTGCTATAAGCAGGCTAATGGGCTTTTAAGTAGGAAGTTGTAGTTTGCATATATGTTATTTCGAGGTGTTCCTTTAGGCCAATGCATGTGGCCATTCATGAACACAGCAATTTAAAATGTAGGATTTATCAAAATATACTTTGTGGTAATAATTTCCTTGTGTATACTGGGAGTTCTTACACACACACACAAAAAGTATTTTATGTATTCTTTAATGTAGGTCTATGCACATACCCTGAAATATTCTAGTAATTAACTTAATTTATGATGGCATCAGTGTTCGTTGTGCACCAGCCACAAATGACCCCAGAACAGCAATGATCAAGCGCTATATTTTGCACCAGGGTTTCATGTGTTTTTAATTTGTTGAGTTAATCATGAAAAAGAGCTTGATTTCCATCTAAGCAGATGATCACACAAAGCTTGGCTATTCTATTGCTGCTTGATGATACAGTATTTAAATCTGAAAAGATGCTTTCAGAATTGGTTTCTTCCTTATAATGCCTTCAATGTTTTTTTTTATTTTTTATTTTCTTTTATTCAAGTATGAGAGAGAGACAGAGAGAGAGAGAGAGAGAGAGAGAGAGAGAGAGAGTGCTCAGGGATCCAGTTTGTGGCAGATTTTTCATCTTTTTTTTGTTTAGCCTCTAATTGTACTTAAAGGGATTTATAACTGCTTATGATTTTTATGGACATTAATCAGGTCAGCAGCACTTTTTCTGGCTACTCCTAAATGTTTGTTACATATTTTGTGGGATTTGATTTAAGTGACATGAGATTGGGACTTGGGATTTGTTCCGTGACCAGAAATCAGACCCAGGCCACGGCACCGATAGCCACTAGTCCACCAGGGAAGCAGCCTGTGGTGGTTAACAACCAGGCACACATACTGTATTGTACCACTCAAACGTGTACACACTATTACACACAGTCACTAAAATATTCGGCTTACATTACACATAGTTTTTGCAAATAATTTCTCACTGCCAGCATTTCAATGTACAGCTGTCACTAAAAATGCATGATAAATAAATATAGAATTGAATTTAAAAAAGAATTCTACCTTTGTTATTTTTTGTTTTTTTGTAATGACAGTATTTTATCTAAAAGAATACAATGTTTGCCAAATGATCACCTGAGCATACCTGTTATTTATGAATTATAATGAACGATTAGAAGAAAATCTAAGAAAATCACAATGAAAAATAAGGCTTGTTACTTAAAATACTCAAAACGTAATTATTAAATTAAATATAATTTTTCACCGTGTCCTTTTTCCCTGCAGCCTAAGAATGGGCATGTTATAAAAACTTTTTTCAAATGTTCAAATGTCTAGGTTTGGTGAACCTACAGTACGCCCACTATAGCCTTAGATTCCTGTTCTTTAATGATGAAGTAGAACCTGGTGTGATTTTCTGTTGATGTAACCTGATGCATTGTGCACTCTGAGATGCTCGTATAGGTCTAAAGGGTTGTTATTTTAGTTAGCATGAGTTCTAGTTATCATAGTATTTCACATTCAGATTTTTGATGTGAAAACAGTACAGTGTTTCTGTGAGCATACAACAAAACAAAGCATGTGCATTAGAACACAACAAAATTAAACATGGCTAATTAAGCATTAGCTCCCTAGCTTAGCTTTATTCAGTCTGGTGAAGGTATTCGGTGATACATAGAAATCAAATAGAGAGTCTTTGTAGTCATGAGTACTTAATGCCTGCCATTATAAAATGCTTTGTCCTAAAATGAATTTCTGTTAGACTGAAATTTTGTCATTACAGGTAAAATATAAAATGCAACGCACACATGGTATTATTTTCCATTAGTGGCATGTGCTAAAGTGAAACCTTTCTTTCTTATCACCTGCTTCCTGTACTGGAATATAATGTGTGGATTTGCATTTAAAAACTGAAGTTGTCTCAGAATTGATGGAAGCCGTTTTCAGCACATTGGAAATGTCGTGTGCACTGCTTTAGTGCAGGGTTCATAATTCACCGGTTATAAAATATATATATATATTTTTTTTAATATATATATATATTGTATATTATGAGCAGCGCATTCTTTAAATACCAGTATGAGCAATATAGCCCCCCATTTATTAAACAGCAATACATATAGTGCATTGCATCCTACTTTGTTTCTTACTGTAAGACAGCATGCGTTTTTCATCAGTTTTTACAAGTTACAAATGAAGAAATGCCTCTCTCTTTCTATCTCTCTCTCTCTCTCTCTCTCTCTCTCTCTCTCTCTCTCTCTCAAATACACACACACACAATGTGTGTAATATGCTACATGAGTGCAGAATCATGAGGTACATATGCATGCGCATTTTGTGTGACTGTGACAATTGCACATTCAGCCTAAGTGATTCATTTGCCATTGAGTTAACGCAAATAAAGGGACAGACATTTAAAAACAGCCCTCATCTTCACACAATGGCTGTGGACTAAACATGTTCAAGTGGCTTTTCCAGAATTAGAGTTTGCCTGCAGCAAAGTGAGATGAGCTATTCTACAATATATGGCGAAATAAATGACATGCAAAATGAAGATGTAGTGTGATGATAAGGAGAAAAGACACTTCTGTAAATGAAGAATAAAAATCACCTTTAAACCTCAAAAGCGATAAAGGAGAAGGAAGGGAAAATTCTATATTTAATTTTACATAAACAAAATGTATTTATTTATTTATTTAACAGCATAGTACTTTCCATAATTATTATTGTGGTCATAAAGGTAATTGCCATGTTGCAATTTTTGCAATCCAAATATAAAACAACACTGGTGCATCAACTATGGTATGCGTTTTTGTGATGTATGCAAATCATCAAAGCTCTGTCTTAAATCTTTAACGAATATGGGTGCAAGTTGCATAGCACACTGTAAATCTAACATTAGCCGCTTTTATCATCTCTTCTTTAGGTACCACAGAAGTAATAGTCAGATGTCACCTCAATCACATACAGTGTCCTGGAACAAGAAAGTGCATACACTTCAACAAGCTCTGTAACGGGGCCAAAGACTGTGCGGATGGCTTTGATGAAGGAGTTCACTGCAGAGGTGAGACACAGCATCCATATTCATTTGGATCATGCAGATGTCTGATCATCTCACCTGTCACAGAGAGAGTCGCTACACATTTAATACCAAAGTAGATGTATCTCTACTGTACAGTATATGTGTTTATTTCTGGATGACAGAGCCCAAGCTGAAAGCAATCGGTAACCTTAACCTTTGTTATTATATCTACCAGATTTTTTTCCCTTTTTTTGATAGTACTTATCTTGGTAAGACACAATTGCTGCAACAAACTGCTGCCTACCTAGATTGTAACAAAGTAATGTTCTCAAGTTCAGGCCTAAGATGCTGAGACACTGGCACTATATGTGATTAGCAGCTGCAGGTTTGTTAAAATGTACGTTATTTTGTTAGAGTTTGCATGAGGTAATTAATCATTCTCCCGGACACATGGTGATGAATTGTTGCCTGGCAGAAAAGCAGGTTCAATAATCTGGGAAGGAAAAAAAAATCATGCTCTTTATTAACTCTCTTTATAAAATGTCAATCTTTCTCAGGATGCTTTATTTTGTATGGATTTTTAATATTAATGCACTTCCTAATGGTATAATAATGTTGGTAATATAATTGGGGTAGGGTATTGATACAAAGTCATCATATACAGTACTAGGTCATATCCCTTAGTTTGTATTAAAGCACTTAACTATCTAACTAGGTGAAGCAGACACAACTGTTATAATAGCAAAGAGCAAATAACTTAATACATTAGGCCATTGTTTTGGATCTGCATATTTATTGTAGCTCACCTTATGTTTCTACATTATCTTAGCTTCTAGTTTTTACCCATGTCAGTTTCTGGGCATCTGAAGCATGAGTCTTGGCAAGAATTTAGAAGCTTTTACATGCCCAGTAGGTTCGATAGTTTATTATTTGTCCACCCCGGTTCGACCTGTTTATCTAGTGTGTAACTCACAACCTGGCAAACGTACACGTTTAGCTACAAAACAGGTGAATAGTGAAGCATGATCCGAGCACCAGGTGTAATGTTGGACACAGCCTACTGTTGATTACGATCGTCTAAAGCACAATAACAAGCAAGTGCAGCCACCTGGCCTCTGTGATAAAATAATGCACGCTCTGCAGGCCGCACTGGGTGGATGCCCATTTGCTGCCCAAAGCCATGACCTTTAGTGAACTGAAAGTACACAGCACCCACACGAGCTCAGCTCCAACCTGCTGATTCTGCCCTTTGATCTAATACCTGCCTGAAGAAAAGCCACTCACCCATATGAAACAGAGATTACTGTGTCAGGTTGAATTTGACAGAGTTCTTTTGTGCTCGGAGCAACAAATTCTTGTTTATTCTTGGCTCAAAAGCTGTTGCTTCCTTGCTTAAAAGAGCATTCTCCTCTAGAATACTTAATTCACTGAGATGCCTAGTAGCAAAGACAGGAGGATTCTAGCTAGCATTTGCTGAACACCTCAGTATATTGGAAAGAATATCACCTAACCATTGTGTCATATTTTGCAGCTTTGTCTCTCATCTCATAAGCTCAGTGCCTGTTTACCTGCCCCGAAGGCAGGTCTTGCCTTGAAACAAAACATCTCTTACTGCAAAAAGCTGCAATAACCTCCCAGCTCACCAAGCAATTGATGCAGTGGACAGAGAAAGGGGCGGGTGTGCGGCGTGCATGTGTGTGTGTGTGTGTGTGTGTGTGTGTGTGTGTGTGTGTGTGGGTGGGGTGGGGTGGGGTGGGGTGTGTTGTTTGTTGAGATGAAGCTTGGGGTTTTATTTAGGTCGTGAGTGGTGTGTAGAGGCTGCAGTGATGTATTACAGAAAGTTATCCTAAGGTTTTAGGAGGCATTAAGCTACATTACATTCATTGTTCTCCTCCTCTATTTGTTTGTTTTTAGATACAGCTAATTAAGCAGTGAAGGCAGGGGCAATAAATCGTCCCTCTACTCATTTCTGCCTCCAGTGTTTACCCTTCTGTAGCCTGACTACCCTGAATATTCAAACACCCCTGTTTTGCAAGACAGTTATCAGAATTTACCATTTACCAAATAACATTTAGACCTTGTGCATTAAACTTTTGTTCTGTATGTGCAATTAATACAAATTTCAAGACTTGCAGACCATGCTGCGTTTGGAATACAATCAACGTCACAGTGGTGTAATAATCCAAAGGCTGTAATCATCCATTAACACCAGTTCCAGAAGTGTTCAGTTCCTTTTATACCATAGAAACCTGTCAACAATTACAACTTATTGATGAGTGACACAAACGTGTAATCATTTATAGTTACATTTACATTTACAGTTCCTCTTGTCACATATGGTACATTCTTTTTGCTCTCTTTTTAATTTATTAAGGCAAAAAAACACAGATCAGCCATAACATTACGACACAAAATATTATGCCCAGGATTATGTAAGATAATCTTGTGCCACCAGGACAAGACTCCACAAGACCTCTGGCAGTGTGCTGTGGTGTCTGACACCAGGACGTTGGCAGCGGATCCTTTGGTGCTGTGGGTTGTGGGGTGGGGCCTCTGTGGCCTTGTCTGTCTGGAGCCTCCCATGATGCTTAAATGGATCAGGATATGGGGAGTTTGGAGGCTGGGGCAGCAGCCATGGGCTTGTTGCCTTCAGGCCTGTTCACAGCTGGCAGTGGTGCACTAGATGTTCTGGTGCCATTCTGGCTGGCACATTATGCTTCCAAACATTTAGAGCTATATTTAATGTTATGGAGTACATAACATATTACATAATAAATACATAACATATTTCTTTTTATAAAAGAAATATGTTATGTATTCATAGCATCGATAAACAGTTATTTCTGCATCTTGTCATCAGCTTTTTTGTCCTGTCATAATTATTAATTTAATGTCTTATTACAATGCATCATCATATTAAAAATGTTTACTTTTCTCCACGTTAAAGAGTATTAAAAATAACAATGTATCATAATGAGTACAAGAGAGTTAGAAATATTATTAAATATTTATATAATAAATTATATAGAAAATTAATTAAATAATAAATAATCAGATTTGAAAAAATCTAATGATAATATGATATGATAATATGATAACATGTGGTATATGATAATGCAATATAGATTTTGTGATGTATTATGTCACAATACACTGTTGCTGGAGGTTTGTGAGTGAACCTGTATTTCATGATACATCTGAATTATAATTATTTTATTAGCCATATACATTTATGTGTTTAGGTCACACAATACATTCAAAACACACATATAACAAAAAACACAGCAAAATAAAATAAGAAAAGGCTTGAAACCTATACTCTAGATTCATTACATTTAAAGCAAAATGTATTTCAAGCGTTTACTTTTAACTTTGATGATTACGGCTTATAGCTCATGAAAATCAAAAATTCAGTATCTCACCATATTAGAACATTTTGTAAGATCAATAAAGTATTTACAAAACAGAAATGTCCAACTTCTGAAAAGTTTGTTCATTTATGCACTTTGTCTATTTAGTCTTTGGTCAGGGCTTCTTTTGCATGAGTTACTGCAGTACAAGTACTCAGTGCAGAATAGCATGGAGGTAATCAGCCCGTGGCACTGCTAATGTGTTATTGAAGACCAGGTTGCTTTGATATCAGCTTTCAGCTCATCTGTATTGTTGGTCAAGAGTTCCTCATTTTCCTCATGATAATTTCAGCTTCAGGTGAGGCAGGTTGGTTGAGCAGTGGTCCAGTGGTCCAGTTCTTTTTCTCCTTGGCTCAAGTAAGACCTTCTGACATTGTCTCTAGTTCAGGTGTATCTAGATAATACGAACAATTGTAGTCCATTTTCTGAAGAGGTGTGTGCATGGTGGCTCTTGATACAGTGACTCCAGCCTCACTCCACTCCTTGTGAAGCTGTCCCATGATCTTGAATCTCCTTTGCTTGAAAAGGAGAGGCTGAGGACATACTTTCCCCTTCAGGCAACTTTGAATGAAAGTACCCCCATTACAGTACTCTGTAAACAGCCAGTCCTTTCAGTGATGACATTCTGTGGCTTACATTCCTTGGAGATGGTGTCAGTGATCATCTTCTGTACAACTGCCAAGTCAGCAGTCTTCCCAATTATTGTGGCTGTGTGTATCGAGACCGTGAATAAGAGATACATGGTATTTATAATGTAAAAATAATAATTTTCTCAAACCTAAAATAAAATGATGTTGGAGTTTTGATTTTCATGAGCTGTATGCTGTAATCATGAAAACTAAAACATGCATGAAATATTTAATCTGAATCTAGATTATATGAAAGTTGCACTTTTTAAACTAAATTACAAAAAAAAAATGTTACCTCGATGTGAACATTTTTTGAGATGCACTGTGTAATGTATGATTAAAATATGCATTATAATATGATATTTTTGTCCTATCGCCATCTATATGTCATACCTGTCTAAAACATAAAAAACCGCTGCCTGTTATTCAGCATGTATGTTTTTAGGAAGCGGAACTGAAAATCTTAATTATTATGTAGAAGGTTAAACCTGTTGGAAATGTTATTACAGAGTGTGGAGGCAGTCAGTCTCAGTAGGACTGCTAGTGGCTAGAAGCTGTTTGGTGCCTTTAACATGTGCTGACGTAAGTGTCGGGGTGGACTTAACGAAGTGCGAAAATCGAACAAGTAACTCTGAGTGGTTCGGGCAGGAACATACGGCATGTGTTGCTAACCCCACACACACACACACACACACACACACACACACACACACACACACACACACACACACACACACACACACACACACACATGCGTGCACACACATACACACACACACCCACACACACAAACACACACACACACACGCACACACACACACACACACACGCACACACACACACACACACACACACACACACACACACACACACACACACACACACACACATTTGGCTGGAAATCTGTCCTTGACTAGGAATAATACACTCTGAAGTGAAAGTCCAGTCTGAAGAGCTGGTGACACATGTATGGAGCACACGTGGACGACAGCATGTTAAATATTTATAAGTCCACTCTGGTGGGTTGACAGGGTCTCTGTCTGTGTGTGCCAGACTAGGGCAGAGAGCACATCTGTGTGATGTGTGTGCGCGTGCG
>JAAGKR010002423.1:47508-94580 GCA_011419295.1 Clarias macrocephalus
CACACACACACACACACACACACACACACACACACACATGCGTGCACACACATACCCACACGCACGCACACACACACACACACACACACACACACACACACACACACACACACACACACACACACACACACACACACACACACACACATGCATGCCTGCAGAACACACATTCAGGGGAAAGGGGAAGAATTGGGGTCACCAAGTTGGAGCACAGCTGTTGTGTCTTTGTTGCAACTTTCTCTCCACCTCTCACAATGAATATGCATAACCAGTCCCTGAGGGCTTACCACAAAACTGTGCCCATATGGAAAATATTCAGTTTCACCTTTGCTGAATTTCACCACTTTATATTTTGGTCATGCGGCTTCATATGGAAGAATGATAAAGTCATTGCTATTATGCCACCTTTCACATTCAGTGTGCTGGCCTTACTTCCTAACACTGAACAGGTGGAGAGGATGGGAGAGAAATATGAATCAGGGACTGCAGAGGAGCTTGGAATGAGAAATGACATTCAAAGTTGTCCTTCACTAATATTCGTTCGTTGCAAATCCTCTTTGAGCATTTTGAGTATTATGTACAGTTTCCATATTAAAAAAAAAAAAAAAACTTAGTGAATTATTTAACTCTTTCAACTCCTATATTATGTTAGCAAGTTCAAACTTTAGTTATTAGAACATGGCAAGCCTGTGGTCAAATAAGCAGTGATGTGATGCAACAAAGCAACTGCAAGTCCATTATTTACTGAGAGCCAGTTAGTGAAAATAGCGATACTGCAGTAAGATAGATGTGTTTGATTTAGCCCCCCCCCCTCCCCCCCCCCCAAAAAAAAAATAATAATGCAAGTACTGGATCTCAGTAATCGTACTTTTGAGAAACTAACCACATTTGTAAACTGAAAACCAAGTGCACATTTAGGAACACGGCAAAGCATTTAAGTAAGCATTTAATGTAATTCTCTATGGTAGCTTAGCAGAATTTACATAAATAATGTGATTTACAGACAATATAAAAAAATCTGACAATAATCTGTTCTCAATTCGTTGAGCACATCTAAAAAATATATGAGCCCCTTCTTTCTGTAGAAGCAATGTTTGCCTTTTTAACGTTGCTGCAATTTTTCTTTAGAGTTTGCACGGAGTACCTGTCAAGTGGTTTTTACTATTTATGTTTTAATCTACCTTGCTATATGTAAAACTGTAAAGACAGCCAGAGCAAGAAGTCCAGTAGAAGTACATAAATCCGACAACCAAGGTGAGACTACGGTAGTTGCAGTGATTGGTGCAAACAAATTCAGTACCATATACTACAGCTCTGTAATTTAATATTTATTTATTAATATTACAACCCAGTAGACTTCTTAATATTGTCTAAATCATCCTTGTTAATCATTATAACAAGTAAATCATTGGATATTGAAAGTTATTTTTTATTTTGCTCCTACAGTTTTGCAAATGTATTTTTATAAAACCCCTCAGTGTAATATGTTTTCTCAATGCACCATTATTACAAAATGATCTGTCATGCACGAGGAAAGGAATTGGATTGATATTACTTCTGTCCACAGTCTGAATGCAGCTTTATATTCCTAACAATCCTCATTTAAATCATTTTGCAGCTGGTATTACAGCCTAAATAATCTAATACTAGGAGATAGTTGACACTTATAGTTAATGTGTTACTTATGGCAGATGCGATATGTTATCATTAGAATTTGTTAATTTTATTTACGTTTTGGCTGAGTTTTTAATTAAATAAAACCCTTAAAAGCCAGTCAGCACAGATCTGTGCCCCCAACACAGTAGGTCAATGATGATTAAAAAATATATGTGCTTATATGGAGGTATTGCCGGTGTGTGTTAACAGGGAGGCTTCATACATCAAACTGTGTATTTGGGTTTTTGGATATGTCAGATAGAATTAAAGTTATCATTACTTTTATAACATTAATTTTTACCACAACTGGAATGTAAGAATGACATCGCAAAAATGTAGAACTCTCAAAATGATCAGATTATTATTATTATTATTATTATTATTATTATTATTATTAGTCGTAGAAACATCAGAAAACATGGGATCATGTGTATCTGTGATATTTCTTTGCCTATGTGACCGATTATTTACATTTTTTTGCTAAGTCATGTTTGTTAATATGAAATAAAATTCAGTTCCTCATATTGCCTAGGTTCTGTTGAAAAAAAGGATATGCCCCTCGATACTGCACAATCCTGAGCCCTATATATGTTTATTAATAAAACAGCAAAAAGTAAAATGGCAAAAATACTAAAAGAAGTTTTAAAGTTTGTAACTTGAAATGCAGTTAAGTATTTATGTTTTTTTTTCATTTGAATCATAACTTTTTTGACATTTGAGTAATAACATGATAGATTAGCAACAGAACTGCTTTAATATTTTATAAGCAAATCAGACATTATGAACAGTGTGCTTCTTGACAACAAAGAATTAGTGGAAATTATTAACAAATCTATGCCTGGGGTTGTTTCAGATAAAGAAAGAGTGTGTCTGTTTTTCCAGATTTCCTGTTAAAAGTAATTTCTTTCCTGCTCGTATTGGTCCCATCAGGGGGACTGCGACAACACCGTTGCTAACAGTTTGTTCACATTCAGTCTAAATTAGCTCTGATTCCATGCTGATTGTTTGTACTGGACTGAATTGGATTAGTTTCTCTTTATTTAGTGACTGCGATAATATATCCTAGAACTCTAGACCGCTGTCTGAGATGACTGTCTGAGGTGACTCAGCAGCTCAAGACAGCATAAGATAATACTAAGATGGCTGCTAGCTATTGTACACACCCTTCGACCGCATGTCGAAGCAGAGCTGTGATCATCATACAGCCAGTGACTGAGCACATCTATTTTATATGCCATTACCATTTTTAATATGGTCTGACTATAGCCTAAAGACATTTTATTTCACAAACACCCACATTAAATAAAACCCTTCATACAGACCCTCATTACAAATCAAATTATTTTGCACCTCTGTTTAAAGATTGTCAATATGTCCAGATGTGCTATGGCGAAAAGTTATCACTCAGCTTACAGATGCTGTCTTTAGAGACTAACCTTCTAGACTATTATAAGACATATGTAAACAAAATGACAGCTAAAACGAAATGAGTTGTGTTTACATGAAGTAGACTTAATGGAATGCATTAAACTCATATATATTATTCCTAATGTTTATTCACTTAATGTAAATACTTGATATAAATACTATTGCATAAGACTTAATTGTACAGCAAATGTCTGTACATATTTTCTTCATTTGTTTTGAGTTTTAAATGTTGATGATTTTAAGGCAAAAGGTAGATTTTTTTTTTTTTTTTTGTGAAATAATTCACCCTTAGTATTTGAGGGAAATGGAATTGTTAATAGATAATGCCATCCTTGCGTAATAATGAAAAACAATGTTGCACATGTACCTTCCCTCCCTCTCTCTGCCTCTCAACAGCATTCAATTATCTCACTTGATTAACTTTTCATTACCAACCATTGAAACAAACAAACAAACAATTCTCTCCGGGGCCAGGGCAACATTGATAAGAACGGTCTCTAATTCAAATATGAATACCCATGAATAGAGCACAAATCATTTACTATGCTTTTCTATTTAAAGAAAAAAGAAACATTCACCTCGGTGCAATCCATTACCATATTTATTACATTAATATCCATGTAATGAAATGCCATTTAGGATGCTTTTATGTTGAGTTGAATTGAGTTGATTTGAGTTACCACTTAAATATGAGTTAGTCCTTAAATTGCTCAGATCGGCGTTTGGATTGGCATCTGATGGAGCTATGGGCTTACAGGCTACTCAAACATTTCATCCACAAAATTGATGGTTTATGATGATCCTTCTAGGTTGTGATAATGGGTTCTTCCCCAAATATCAGTAACTTTAGTTCTCCTTAGTTGTTTTATTTGCTTGATGCAGCCTAATAATTTGACCGTTCTGAAATGGCAGATTTTTTATTTCTTTTTTTTTTAGCCAGGCAGTGTATAACTGGATGCAGAAAGAGACGGCGATTAGATGAAAGTGTGAAGATGTTCACTGCATAAAGCTAGTTAACTATATTCACTGTAACTATAGTAAGCTTTACTTATGAGAAGATGAGTGCTCAGTCATATTATCCATTTTATCATTAACACTTTTATTACAAAATAGCACAATAAAAAAATAAACATTTTATTAATTCAACAACAGTGAATAGTGAAATAAAACGTAAGAATCCAAAAGCATACAGTATATTCTAATTTTATGACCTTGACAGTCAAATGGTCTTGTGTTATTGTGGAAATGTTCATGTTGGCTTTTAAAGCTTTACCATAAAAACTAATTACATTCCATTTATGTTTTTAAAGTTACATTAGATTCATATCTTCAGGTCAAATATGTTGTTGTTAGTCTTTTGGCTGCTCCTGTTGAGGGGTTGCCACAGCAGATCATCCAATGTGCACAATAACTTGGCAAGGTTTTTACGCCGGGCGCCTGGGAATTAAACCCAGGCCTTCCACATGGTAGGCGAGAAACCTCCCACTGAGCCAACAACACCCAGCATTCTCAGGTTAAACATAGGTTTCATATTTTATTATTACATTAACAAGTTAGCACACATCGAGACCCCCAAATCTTTGTCTGTTAATGCTCCAGTTTAAATTAATACTCAGATAACACTTTTTTACCCCTTGAACGCCTTGAATTTTATTTCTCCTCCAAATGTGCTGTTTCACTGTTTATGCAAATGAGCTAGTGCTGATCCATGACCTATGTGTGTGTATGTGAGGTGCGGTCATAAAATTATCATTACCAAGAAATAATTGTGTCATGAAAACTGACATTGGTCAGTTGTCACGTTGACAAAGACAAATGATGGATGAGCTGGAGGAGATCATCTTTGGAGAAGCCTTCTTTGTGGCTGTTAAGGAAAAGTTCCACCTTGGTAATCAACTTGTCATCGCCAAATGTCTGCCACGAATTGGTTTCTTCAAGTGATGGAAATGGTCACTGGGTACAAGGTTGGGGGAGTAGAGGGATTTGGTTGGATTTCGTACCTCAAGTCGCTCACAAATTTCACCGCAAGCTGAATGGACTGACGTGTTGTTATGAAAAAGGCACACTTCTATTTTTTCAACTGGGTGTACCATTTTGGTCTTGACTCTCTAGCAGCATCATGCAAAACTATACCCCTGTTTTTTTTTAAACAAGAAGAAATGTTCATGAATGTACTTATTTCTGGTGACTTGGGCAACTATTTTCTGTTTTTTCATGTGATAATACAGATTTTATGACTGCCCCTCATATTTTTTTATCTACTTATTTATTTTGTATACCCACACAGGAGCCCCATCTGAATGTCTGAAAAAGACTGAAAAGAGAATTTTACATAATAGTCCTCCCATAAAGGTAAAAAGATATTTCACTCCAGCAGAAAATCTAATTATTATCTCTATGAGACAACTCATATGTGGAGAGTTTCCGGTTGTTAATACTGATGTTAAGTCAGCAAGTCTGAGTATGGTCCATCATGCTTAGTTTCACTGTGTGTTCTGTGGAATTACAGCATGATGTGTGCAACTGTGAAGTAAAGGAGTGAACCATATTATTAGTGTCACACTAAGATGAAAGAAATTTTTTAAATAAAATAATGACGCTTAATTTAAACTTCAGAGGGAAATCCAGTTAATGATCCATAAAAGAAATGCAGAGAACATTAAGGAACTGTTTCTCCATTTGCACTTCTTCCACTATTTGAGTCTTTGAATATGTACGTGCCATCAGAGAAGTAAGAAATGCATTGATTAGACCTTACCTACTGAAGCAACCCCCGAACTTAACACTCCTTTCAGGTTTTTGTGCAGTGGGCATTATGTACAGATATGGGCATTAAGAACGCACGTTTGAGAAAAGGGATCTTGCGAGCTGCCGCAGCAGCGTGCGGGAAACTGTGAAAATGACGTTCATTACATGTAGGGGGCAGTTGTGTTTCAATCTGAGGTATTGTGTGTCTATTGAAGGCGAAAATGTGTTAATCTCTCTTAGGCGCCCGTTGACAGCAAGCGACAGAGCTCATAAACGTGTCGATTTTCTTCTCTTCTTCAATGATGATTCTTCATTAATTGCACTTTCTCCATTCAGTATTATTATTATTATTATTAGTAGTAGTAGTAGTAGTAGTAGTAGTAGTAATAGTTGTAGTGCTGTGATTTTTTAAAAATTATTATTATTATTATTGTAAAGCACCCACGCGTGTGTGCAAAAAGACGAACTACAATAAAGAATCCAAAAGTGTAAGATAAATTAGCCTAAAACAATATTGTTTTATTGTGTATATGCACATTAAATATACACTAAACAATAAACACTGCCTTTTGCAAAGTGAAAGTGAGTATCACATGCACACTTTTGGATCAAAAGGATCAATAGGAGCATTGCTTCATCCACTGTCTTTCTTACCATGGCACGTCCATTGCTTTGGAGTAGAGTAAATCTGGAGTCATCAGACCACGTGGCTTTTTTTCTACTGCTCCAAAATCAGGTCTTTATGTCTCCTAGTAAGGTGAAGTTTTATTATTTATTTATTTGCTTCTTTTTTTTTTTTTTCATTACAAGTGTTTATCTTATTATCTTTTTTTTTTTTTTACAATGTAACCACCAAGTGTTTAAGTCTGATCATGTTCATTCATAATATTAATTGTTTTAATAAATCATTGGACATAATTCTGATGATTTTCAAGTCTTTTTCATTTATTTATTTATTTATTTATTTATTTATTTATTTAATTAATTAATTAATTTTTTTTAAGCAGGCCAATAATTTGACCCTTATGAAACTTTTTTTTTTTACCCAGGCAGTGTAAATGAGCCTCTAGAGAGTATAAGCATCTTTTACATTTTTTCATGCTTGTTTGTCTTTTTTCAGTGTAAAATATTAGATGTAATGTCTCTTTCCTATGCCATATGGACTGCTATATTCAAGCAGCTGGCAGGCAGGAATTTAAAGATTGAAGGCAAAACACAAGCACACAAAATCTACTTAGAATTTATTTACAGGAGCTAAGGAAGAAATGAAACATGATGTGGGTATTGGAGCTACAGTCTAACTGTATTACACTCTGTTCCTTTAACAGAAATCTGATGGAGGAATTTTGGGCTTTTATTTATTTATGTAATTTTTTTTTACCATTTTTCTAGTGACTCAGACATAAAAATTGTGCAACCCAATCAAATCTCTGAGTCAAGTCAATTCTGACTTTTTTTTTCTACCTAATTGTTACTATTGAGTCTACTCCTTAAAATGTATGACAGAAAGCTCCAGCTACAGTAATATTTAAAATCTTCCAGAAATGTTAACTAAATATGACATTACAAAAGTAACTTTTTAATGCAAAAGTAGCAAGTTAAAGTTTGTCAGATATCCATGCAACAATAGCTTGGAGAATTTAAAAGTAGACAGGCCTCTAAATCAATACTTTGACAATATCGTTCTATAATGTGTGAAAAAAAAATCTTTTTTTATAAGGATGATATAGAAATTAAGGTGAGTTATGCCTCTGTTATGAAACTGTACATCTCATGACAGTACACTTGCAGGTGATGTGAAGAATATTCTGCTTTTTTTCGAATGCACGAATTTGAAGTCAACATCCCGTAATATCAATTAATAACAACTGAACAGCTGGTTTACAGCTCTGCAAATGATATTAATTTATGATTTGGCTTTTGTGTGAACGTTTGATTTATGGCCATAAAGTTTCTAACTTAAAAATTCTCTACGTACAGTATAAAATACACTGTGTACACATATTACATAATACATATTTTGCTTCTCTATTCTTACTTCAGTATACCCATAGATAATAGCTACATTTATATATCAACTTCTAATAGCGAACAAACGGGATTGATCCAGCTGTAATAACATTCAAGGATGAGATCAGTCACTAATTTGAGCATAATAAATCCACGGCAAGCTTACTAAACATTTGTGCATCTCTACAGCGTGTGCTCGGGTCAGCATCTTAATTTGGTCTCACATTAATTAGAGTGCTCCAAGTCGAAATGTGTAGGGTGGTGGGATGAAGGTCAGCCTTGATGGGCCAAAGGCCTTAGAGGCCCCCGAAGACTGTAATTAGTCCATATGGAGAGTGGAAATTTGGGCTGCCCTTGCTCCCCTCATCATAAACCAGCATTTCGGAGGGAACTGAACAGCAGCTGTAGTATCGTGTAGTAACTGCAGCATCTGTGTAGCCTACTTTTTGAATACAGAAATTATAGTATCACTATTAATTTTACCTCATACTGTATAGATTTTGGCTTGTTCATCCTCTGTTTTTGTACAGCTGCTCATGTTTAATTACTTTTACCAGACACTGACAGTGATTGCCATTTATATTTTGAATCAAAAAAAAAAAAAAAAAAAAAAAAACAGTTCAATATGTACATTAATACAAAATTATACTGATTATTATCTGCCATCATAACATCATACTATGGCTGCACAATTGGATCAAAAACATTTTAGACGATTATTCATACACGTTGAGATATTTAAATATTAAATGTTCCATTTAGTATTCAATCATACAGTGCTGTGAAAAAGTAATTTGTTTCTCTTCTGATTTCTGTAGTTGTTGCATATTTGTCAAATTTAAATGATTTAGGTCATCAAATAAATCATAATATTAAACAAAGATACCTGGAGTAAATACAAGATGCATTTTCTAAATGATGATTCTATTTATTAAGGGAAATAAGCTGCCCAATCCTACCTGGCCCTGTGTGAAAAATAATTGCCCCTTAAATCTAATAACTGGTTGTGCCACCCTTGGCAGCAACAACTGCAATGAAGCATTTGTGATAACTGGCAATGAGACTTTCACATCACTGTGGAGGAATTTTGGTCCTTAAGATGTTCTTTGGATGTTTTTCTGGGTCCTTTTTTGAACTCCTGGATGAGTCGCCGTTGTGCTGTTGGAGTAATTTGGGTATTCCGGCCACCCCCGAGAAGGTTCACCACTATTCCAAGTTTTCTCCATTTGTGGATGATGGCCCTCACCATGGTTCAAAAGTAATTTTAAAAATAACATACTTAAGTCATTGACAAGCCCTACATAAATTTTTAAATATGCGTATATCACCTGTAAATAATATTAACAATAAATTGCAGTCTGTTGAGATTACATACAGTAAATGCACAGGTCCATATTTAAATTTTTATTTTTATGCAATTAATTGTGCAGCTTTACAAAATACAATGGATCAGAAAGTGAGATTTCCTTTTTAATTAGAATACAGAGAATAGAATAGAAATTCACCATTGCTTTCACAGCTTTCTGTCATTATACACCTGAGAAGTAGAGAGAGGCATTTGACCGCAAAATTATGCCCTTGTTATGGAGTTCATTTTGTGCACAGCAGCAGGTTTGGGGCTCTTTGTCCCACTGAATGAAAAACCATACAAAGCAATCCAAAGCAATTTTGAGTTTCAAGCATTGTGACAGCAGTTTGACGAAAAAACACATATATGGGTATGATAGTCAAGTATTCACAAAGTTTTGGCCATGTGGTGTTAATCTTCAACAGTGAAAATGCAAATGCAAATGAAAAAAATAAAAAATAAAAAAAACTGTTCTGCTTAGGATTCTGGAGCAGGAGGATAAGAAAATGCAAATGTAAGGATTGATATCACTTCTTCATAATGCCAAATTCATACCAGTTTAGACACTAAAAATGAAATGTTATACAGGGTATGCAGTTGCATTGTAATTTTTCTAGCCACTGGGTGTTGTTGGTCATAAAAATGCAATCTTAAATATATTTTGCAGTGGTATTTGATTTATATCTTCAATTATGCATGCATACACACAGGAAATGTAATTGCAAATATGTTAGCATTTTCTAATTATCATAAAAATGCTGCCATAATAGTGTATGCGTGATTAAAATTAGCATGTCTTCTTTACCATTTGGGGCACAGAGATAGCATTTATTGAAACATGGTACAAAACATTTGTTCTATGTCAAATTGACCTAAAATACTGGATTAGACCACATTAGGACTGTTCAGCATGTTTAAAATTAATTCAAACTAATTATGTTGCATTTTGACACACTCCCTGGAAACAAAATCAAATACAGTAACGAGCATATTTGTGTGCATTTGTGTGGGTCGTAAGCAGTCTCAGGGAATGTGATTTTAAATCTAGTGAATGTGTTTACTTGCTCCAGCAGTAAAGGAGGCACAGAGAATAAAGTGCATAGTAGTGCAAGTGTTTTAGAACATCCCTCTTGGCATTAATTTCTCATCTGCTTCCTGATGTTGAAATGGCCTTACTCATTTGCCGAGGTGTGTGCAGTTGCTCCCAAATGACTTTTAGTTCTCAGATTTCAGCTGATGTCTAGCTCAAAGGACAGCCTTCAGAAGTTTATTATAAGTATACACTGTACCTGTGAGAAAAGCCATTTCCTATTTATTGTCATCCTTCATAAAATTGTGGTCCTTTATTTCTACATCGATGCATTTTAGCTGGACTTGAACAGTCTCTATGATAGGAATGTCTTATTGTTATTTGCAGTTTGTGTGCTCTAGGGGTTTACTGAAAGCGTTAAAGGCATCCATGATAAACTCGCCCCTTAGCTTGTTTTGCTGTGTGTTGTACTTTTTTAAACAAATATTTTAGTTGAAGTTATTTTCTCTAAAGATTTTTATTCTTTAAAAAAAAAAAAGAAAAAAAAAACTGTCCTCCTGTGGGCCACCGTGGGTTTATTATCTGTTGCAGCACATAAAGGAAGAAAGTAACTGCTGACATGTCAGCCAGCTGAGGAACAGTTTTTAGAGTGCAGAAGTTTTTGTAGTTCAGAAATCTGTTTTTGCTCTCTGTGGCTAGGAGTCCATGAAGGCATTAATGAGCACTTGCATGGATTACTCCTTAGCCTCCCAGGTTTCTGACTATCATTTGGCAAGGAGAACCATGAAAGAGGCAGTAGTGGAACTGGCCAAACTAACATTGACTGTATAATTAAAGCTTGGGCGAGTATAAGTTAATATTGGCATTGTCTGAAGTGCTTTTAAAGCTGTCAAACGCAATAGGACGTAATTGTATAACTGAAAAACATCATCTGTACGGTTCACATTTTTGTGAACGTTCACACTGATGAAAGCCTTTATAGCTTTTATGTGCAGTTCATAAAACATCAAGGTCTTCCTAAACAGATGTGTTTTTGAGCCTTTGAGTAAAAGACTGAAGGGATTCGATATATCAGAGATGGTGTGATAAAGTATTTCATAAAATAAATTTGGAGGAGACATCTTTTTTTATTTAATATTTCATTTGTATAAAATTAAAGTGTTACTAGTGATCAAGATAAATAAAAGGAGGCAAAAATTTTAAATCTTTATTACTACTGTAAATCAACCTTGCACATTTGTCATTATTTTGCATTCATTGGATTAGTGTTCACGCTACATTTTTTTTTCAATTAAAACAGTATAATCATAACTATATTATTACTATTATTTATTTATTTTTATTTTTTATTTTTTATGCAATATCTTGAATGACCAAAATCTAAGATTCTGCACTATTTTAGGTCACTGTGTAAATGAAAGCAAATTAGGAATGCTGACCAAGTTTACCCTTTTTGTCCAGAAAGTCCTGCTTCCTTGAGTCTTATCTCTTCTGCTCAAGCACATGCTCAGGCAACACTCTTATGGATTTGAACACGGATCATCAGGTTTTGCACAAACTTATGTTTCTGCCAGTTTGAGCACACGCTGTCGTAAAATCTAAAGGGAAAGAAACAAATACTAACAAATTCTGATATTCATATACTGTACAATATGGATGATTCAGCTTTACAATAGGTTTGGGATGTTTGCTGATAGTGTTGGCAATCATTTAGCGATTGGAAAGAAGCGGAAAAAAAAATGGAAGAAATCACAACCAGACACAGATTTGGTCTCTTATCATACACGCTAGTCTAAATTCCCATCTAAAGTTACTTCTGCCACAAGGAAATACTGGAAACTTCGGCACAAACCCTGAAAAATCCACAGCAAAACTTGCTACTTATTACTACTTAACCAACCAGCTCCTTCTGCCTCATCTTTCCTGACTACTCAACATTAAGCTAGCTTTTATGATGAGAGGATTGAAAAACTATAATCTACCAGACCTTTACTCCTACCCCAACTCCTACATTACAAACTCAGGATTCCCCTTCTCTTTGACTTGCATATATTAAAGGCTAGCAAGAGAAGAGATCCTGTAAGTCATCTGCAATTCTACCACCTCCTCATGAGGTACAATCTCTTATACAGTACTCTAGACGATCTCACAAGACCTCTCCCCTTCATCACTACAATCATCAGGCTTCATAACATAAGGTCAGGTACCAACTGCATTAAAGAGAGAAACTGTCATTCCCTCCTGAATAAGAAAAATCCCTTAGACTTAGCCACTACCAACCAGTTTCATTTTTTTTTTCAAACTCCATCAAAACACGATCTACAAATATCTCTCAAAGCCACAATCTTCAAGATTCCAACTTGCCTGGCTAGCATCATGTTCTACAGAGACTGCCCTTTTGATTGTCACTGAAAAAATACCTGCTGCTGCAAACTGTCATCAGTTCTCAGCCTCCACGATGTTTCAGAAGTATTCAATTCTTGTTCACGTTCATGTTTCTTGAAATTTGTGGCACAGCATGGCAGTTGCTTGCTTACTAAATGGAAAGTTGGTCATATGAGTTGTTGTGGTGGGGGTCCACATCTGCTCAATACTTGGTCTTCTTCAGTTCTACCTCTGTACTTGATTTTTTTGTTGAGGTCATATCCTCCCATGGGTTCTCATACCAGAGCTATGTGGATGGCAATCAACTCATCTTCTCCTTTCCTCCTCAAGATACTCATCTTTTTACTCTCATATCTTAGCATGTCTGGCAGACTTCATCATGGATAACAGTTTATCAGCAGTCCCAACTTCACTCACTCACTCATCATCTATACCGCTTAATCCTGTATTCAGGGTCACGGGGGGCCCAGGAGACTTCGGGCACATGGCAGGGTACACCCTGGACAGGGTGCCAATCCATCACAGGGCACAGACACACACACATACACTCACTCATTCACACACTATGGGCAATTTGGGAAAGCCAATTAGCCTAACCTACATGTCTTTGGACTGTGGGAGGAAACCCACCAAGCACGGGGAGAACATGCAAACTCCATGCACACAGAGACGGGAATCGAGCCTGGCCGGGGATCGAACCCGGACCCTGGCGGTGCAAGGCGACAGTGCTAACCACTACACCACCGTGCCGCCTCAGTCCCAACTTAATCCCAGCAAAGCTGAACTGCTGTGCATCCTAGATGATTCATCCCCTCATCAAGATCTTGTGATCTCCCTGAGCAACTATATGGGCTCACCTTGAGTGATTTGAAGATATCTTGGTGTAGCCATGGACAATCAATTGTCTTTCTCCTCTCACAAGGGTAATTTGACATGCTCCTGTTGATTTCTGCTTTACATCAGAAGGATACTAGCTATACTCTCCAATCAAATGCACATTCAGTCACCTGTTATTTCAAAATTGACTGATCCAGAATGCAGAACATGTTTTCATGTTTTTTTGCTACATTCCCTCCATTGGCTTCCTGTAGCTGTCTGCATCAGATGTCAAAAATGAATATGTGCCTATGAAGCCCAAAAAGACCTGCACCCATTTACCTCAAAGCAATTTCTGATCCTCTCTGATCCATCTGCTAGGGCGTATGAGAAATGCTATGAATGTAAATGAATCACTGACAGAATTTTAAATATCATAATGGCTATCAAGTTCAACAAAAAGAAATTGTGTTGTATCTCATAATATATGTGTTGTTGCTCTTGAATAAAGAGCACATGCATGTGTAGTTCATATGAATGTATTTCAATGTATAATGAGCTCAGTTACAACTTATGTAGTTGCGTAGAATTTCTGACCTTGTTAATGAATGAATAATAAAAAATATATAGTCCTAAATGGAAATGCTACTGACTAGCAGCTACAGCTGATGCAAATCCATTGTCCACTTTTTTCCTGTTATAATGATGCACAACACATATTATGTATGTCTGGCCACACTTCCCTTTCTCCCCTCATATCCACAGGCGATACAGTCATCAATCAGCAGTAGTTAAGGGACAAGGTAGGACAATAGCGCAGTGTGCGTGATCTTGCACCCATCACTCAATTTACTGCTGATAAAAAAATTTTTTTTTGACAAATTTTTATTAGATTTGAAAGGAATGCAAAATAGAAGCATTTTTACTTAGAGCGTTGGACACCAGCGTTTGCATATTCTTAGTGTAGTCAGTAAGTCGTCAGTAAATAAAGCTTGTGCCAAATAACCTGGTGTGCATGTTTATCTGCATCTCTCTGTGTCTGGTAAGAGGAATGTGTGCCTGTTGTTTGGCGGTAGATATGAGGATTAGTCCTGAATATCCGTCTACTCAGTATCTCCTCTGTGCATAATGGGATGCATGCCAATTAAAAATAGCATGAGTGTGATGGCCTGTAGTCTTATGATATGTGGACAGCAGGACTTGAAAAAATGCTGATATATTTCATCAAGCAGGCAAAACACAGATGTCCTTTAAATTAAAGCTGATTTATTTATTTTGTGAGCACTTGTAAGGAAATTTGAAGAGACTTTCGAAGAGAAAAAGTTTGCTAAAGTCTTATTACATGGATCACTGAAAATGATATATGGTTAAATTATTTTTATTTTCTTAGATTAAGAAATAGACCAGTTAGTTTGAAAATGTTTGCTCATGTTACATGGATGATATACAGAAAATTGAACATGCTCTGTAGAATAATCTGTGGTGTGCTTTGAAAACTTAATGTATTCAGTTTTCTTGTATTGTCTTGACACAGAAATACAGGCCTATCACCAAATCTTAACACTGTTTCATTTGTTTGTTACTTCCGATGTTCATTCATTCATTTGTTAATTCATTTTTCCGTTTATTTGTTCATTCATTTAATTATTTATTTATAAGCTAGGCATACTTGTCGTTAGTAACAATTGATAGATTTGCTCTATAGATTTTACACTAGCTGTATTTGTCCAAGCAAGATAATGAGTTATATATTATATACTGCACTTTCTTAATAATAATAGTTATATTTGGTTGAAGAATAATAGTAAATGCTACATTCATTTGACTATATTCAAACTATTTTTATATGATGTCTTTTTTGCAATGCATGGTTTGTACAACAGATGAGAAAGACACTGATGTTTTAATACTATAGACATACCTTATGAACCCTAGTATGTAGTGGTAAACCACTCTAATAAATCAGAACCGTTATAGTGTGGAGTGTTTTTGAGCTGAAATAAAGTCATGATCTTGAAGGTAATGCAATAACTGTATGTATAATGTATTATAGTATAGGCCTCACTTTCTGGTCAGTTATGTGTGGAACCTGGGACAAAGTCCCACAGTCACAGTTATACACTAAATTTATACATACAAGTTACACACTAAATTGTACATTTCAAGGCCAAGTCAAGTCATACACTATGTGTAGGGCCTTCCCCAAACTGTTGCCACAAAGATTGAAGCACACAATTGACTAGACTGTGTTTGGATGCAGTAGTACATTTACCCTTCATTGGAACTAAGAGGCCTATACATGTTCACAAAATGAGCTCCATGAACTTATAGTGTTTCAAGGTTGGAATGAAAGACCTCAAGTGACCTGTAAATAGCCGTAACGTCAACCCCACTGAATACCTTTCATATAAACCCAGACTGTGCTAGGCCTTCACAGTTCAGGCTGGGCACAAATCATCTAGCAAAAAAGCTCAAAATAGTGGATTCAGTTTTAGCGGCAAATGTCAGAATTTCAGAATTTCATTTCAGAAATATTGTTATAATGGTCATCTATCTAGATATTTTGGCCATATAGTGTAGTATATATGGTTATTGCCAACAATGAAAAGGGGAAACATTAGAATATAATTAGTATTTTTATGCAGCTTATGGGCAGGAGCATCACAGACAACTGCTATATGAAATTTATTAAGCCATTCAACTATAGGATGTAGCTGTTAAACAAGATGATCAAAGCCTGACTTTTACTGTGTGAAAAAAAAAACATCACTCTTAGTTAGTAAAGTTTTAAACATCCTTGGGCAGAATGACTATCAGAGGCCCCTTACCCAACATGATCTTTGCTGGAGGATAGCATAGGCAAGATTGAAATCTGGGGGGGGGATGCACATTATTTTGGTGAAATGTCTTTTTTATTGTTTTTTTTTAAGACCATTAATCCTAGTTCCTAATCCCACTGACTCCTTAGACAGACTCTTGAGTGCAGTTAACATACATACAGTTAACAGCTGTACAGTATATATCATAGTCACTGAATCAAAGTCATCAATCAACACTGCATTAAGGAGTTTATCTAACACTGTCTGCATTTACATGGACAATATTTATTCAATCCAGTTGAAATTATTTTAATTATACATTCTAATTTAACTGTTTACATGGACGCTGATCCAACAAGATGTGAAGCATGAAATATATATATAGAATAAAAAAGAAGAAGTACTATATTTTTCCTCCAAATTTAAGGGGAGGATAAGCTGTCTATCTTTTTCAATAAATCTTGCCTTCTAAATTATAAATGGTTGCAAAAATGTAGTCTCATCTATGATTGGTTAGATCCTTTACTACATGTGAAGTATGAACCTGTCAGTGCTTCTTCCTTAGCCAGAGACCTGAGGAAGTGAATGGAAGTGATCTGAAGTAATGACAGATGGGAGAGAGCAGCTCTCATGGAGTTTACCAATGAGGAATGGAAGCAAAATTTCCTTCCTGGAAGCCAAGTTGTCCAATATTCCCCCAACATGGGGGAAATGTTTGCAGAAAGAATATATCTAGTCAAACAAAAAGAGAAACGATTAGATCAAGTGTTTGTATGGCTAATATTTAAACGTCCATTTTCTTTCAAGCTCCAAGTGGATCACTTGAAACAGAATCTTTTAGTCTAAGTTCACAATCTTTTCTTGCAAGAAACCACAACAAAGTTTCTCTGCAAGGCGGGCCAAGATCACGCTTCTTTTCTCTGTGGACCTCATGTATGCTTGTGTAGAACATGTGTTCACTGATGCCAGGTCAAGCATGCTGTAGAACATGGCAACTGGCCACCTGCCTGCCCCTGCTCGCTCTGTAGAAGCACTCGCCTTCCGGTCCATGATATCGACAACACACTATATAAGTCAGAAATGTATTTTACATTATGAATAAAGTGTTTTATAGAAGCCATTATGGCACTAATGCAACATTAGGTATATTTACATACATGAATGTAGTTATAATCTGTGACTGGGTTTTTGTGTTTTTTTTTTTGTTTTTTTGCCATTGTTGCCAATCTCCATGTATTGGTGCATGCTACTCAGAACAATGACAGACGTCTTGATTTTGAGCTCACACATCATCGTCGTTTCAATGCTACTTCTAAACACTTGTTTTGGAGAATTCCTTGCCAAAACACTAGCTGAAGGTGGAAATTCCTATCATATTTTATTTATGATGCAAAGCAAAGTTGCATTGCATTTCAGCATTCTATTAGCAAGTGACAGATATGTGAAGTAGATGTCTGTCGTAACTGTTCTGCCCATAAATAAATGGTTTCTTAGGCTTTGTGATGACATTTTCAGAAAATCTTTCTCCCCTGAGTCGACTGGGACTTTTAATGCATACTGTAAATCGTGCTTAGGTTATGTCAGGGTAATTATACTGTAACAACATGTATTAATAGTTTGTCATGTCAAATAAGTACATGCCTTACTTCCTAATAAATTTGCACAGAGTGTTAGAGGTGCATACGCATCTTACACAATCTACACTTCAAAATAACAATATTTATTTATTATCTATGAAGAATACTATCTCTTTTTTTATTTCATAATTCAGTTAAAATTGACATATTGTTATACACACAGAATACACATCAAATATCTGATAAGTTAAATTTGTTCAATAAATGAATGAGGTTTATTTAAGGGCTCATCAAGTGGTTTTCATTGAAAGTTCACTTTTTGTTTCCAAAATGTGCATGACCTATGGCATTGCAAGAACCAAGAAGGAAGATCCTCACTGTTTCTTAGTCACTGTTTCCATTCGGTCACTAAAATAATTACACATTATTTTGCTTCTTGAAGGTTTAAAAAAAATTAAAAACCTTCAATAAGATAAGCTTAAATCATATTTAAGAAAGACCCAAGATCCAGATAAAGCACCCTAGGCACAGTATATACAGTAAATGTTTGTAACGATTGTAGATGCTCTACCTAAAAAGGGACATGCAAAACTTTACCAAGTTTATTTGAAAATTGTTAATTGGTAGCGTGTGGTTATAATTGCAAGTACACACTTAAAAATCAACACCCACAAAAAAATTCTTACGCGAACAATAGCTACTGCATTAGACTGGAAGCCTGCTTTGCTCAAGACACATTTCAGTGTATGAAAGTCCTTTTGAAACTCATTTTGAGAAATGTCTTGATGTGTTCTTTTGTTGCCAGCTCGGCATGAAAATAATTGTGGGTTGCTACGCTAGAATTGCGCAGACCCATGTCAGGAGTGCCATAGTGACAGCTGCCACATGAAGGAAAAAAAGAAAGAAAGAAAAAACAATCAAAAAGGCATTGTTTTAACAGAAAATTGCCATGTTTATTGAATCAACTGTACTGCAAGTGAAGTGGATTGAAATGTTGACAGTTTTACATCAGTGAGCAGTCATTTCAATCAACACTTTTAATTTAATGTGTTTAATAAAGTAGCAGGCTTTTATAGTTTGTGATGTCTGTTTTCTATGTTTCATATAAATATACAGTATTTATTTTATAGCAGATTATTTAACAGAATTGTTCTGTAAACAACTAAGCAATTGGAGCAGTGCATGGGTTTAAAGGAATATACCAGAAAGCACAATGTGTAGTGGGATATCTAATATTTTTGCAGGGTTTTTTTTAATGTTTTACAGAGTATGCTAGCATACCTGACTGCATATTTAACTCATATATCCCATATATGGGCATATTTAACCCATATAAGCTTTTTGAACAATCTATTCTAGATATACAGTACTTCCCTTTCCTGATATAATAACCTCCACTCATCTGGGAAGGATTTCTGCTAGGTTTTGAAGCATGGCTGTGGGGATTTGCTCATTCATCCACAAGAGAATTAGGAAGTGCTGTTATGTGAGGAGGCCAATCCAACCTTGGCAAACCTTTTCTGAGCTTGTTTTGTGCACAGGAGCATTGTCAGGCTGAAAAAGATTTGAGCCCCTTAATCAAAGTGAAAAGAAAATTGTAGTGCTAGAACATGCCAGAACTGCAGATGAATGAAGGTTTGTTGGTATTATGCAGATCCAGGTTGATCAATCAACATTAAAAGATCGGAGTATAACTCATTCTCTCTAGAATAGGCCTGGAGGCAGGTTACAGCCAGAATAATTTTCAGACACATCCACCAGACTATGGGCCATTTGAAAATACTAATTAGCCAAATCTGCACATCTTTGGACTGTGGGAAGAAACTTAATACTGGGAGAACATGCAAATTCCATACACTCAGACCTGAGGTGGGAATCACACCCTTGACCTGGAGGTGCAAGACCACAATGCTAACCACTGCGTTATCATGCAGCTGCTCAATATGTAACTAGTTATTTAAAAAGCAATTTTCCTTCTCTGGCTTTGTATTTGCAAAGATCCACTGAATTGGTCTTAGCGATTGGGAATAACACTGCCTCCAACAAAAGCAATCAGAATTGATCAGCAATGATTTTTAATTATCTCAGATTTTTAGAAAAAGCTAAACAAATACTGACTCATTTGCAATGCATTTACGGTGGGCAAATACGATATTCTATATGCTCTTGTGGACTGATCTTTCTGTTTTCAAATTGAGCAGCTACAAGTGTTCCTGTAATTTCACAGCCATGTTTCTGTCTGCAGCACATTTCAGATTTTCTGTGCACCTCTGCTAATTCCTGCCTAAGGCTCACGGCTGTCAGCATACAGCCGCATATCACCATGCTGATGGCTGAGGAAGTAGGTCGAAGAGAGCAGAATCAAACAACTATTTACATCTCTGCTTCTTTCTTGTGTTTCCCTCTCATTCTATATCACCTGCAGAACTCTTGTCAGCCTGCCATGAGCTCCGTTGCCGCTATGGCTGCATCATGACCAGGAACGGCACGTTTTGCTTCTGTGCAGACGGTTTCGAAGTGGGCGAGGACGGTCGCAGCTGCAGAGGTAGGCCTCTTGTCTTTGTCAAATGAAAGGTTACATGGGACATACACATTTATGGCAAGTTTAAGGGAAAATCTCTTATGTTGTGGGGTTATTTTCTTGGCATTGTTTGTGGTCACATGTGCTTTTCTTGAAGGCAAAAATCACTGCAAATCTAAGCAATGTTATGCTGACTGTTCACTTTCATCGTTCGATGATACGTCTATCCCAGTCTGGCAGTATCCCCATCCACAGGACATGAACACTGACTGAATGATTGTGTGAAAATGATGTAAATCATGTGCAATGGACACCTATGGGAGATTTTGGACTGATGTGTTTGACAGCGTTCTCCACCACCGTGATCAAAACACTAAGGGACTAAGGGAATATCTTCTTTTTTTTTTTTTTTTTTAATTCGGTCCATTTGCAGGGAATTGCAGAATTTTTTTTTTTTTTTTTTCCAGGGCACATCGAGAATGTTCTGATGGCTCGTGGTGTGGCATAGCACCTTTCTAACACAATTTATGTTGTTTTCTCCTTTGATCTGTCACCCATCTGTATATGGTGGCAGGAGATATTTGTCTCTGGGGTATCTTTTAACGCTCTCTGTCTGGCTTTATATGACACATGGCATTGACTTCTAAAAAATAGAAAGAATTGTTTGACCTGGTTTGGTCTAAATGATGTCTCCTGAGTAAGTTTGTGATGATTATTGATTGTATAGTGCAGACTGTTGGTAGGCCTGTTTTTGTTTGTATTCTGCAGACACAAATGATAATATTATGTCCTATCCTAAAAAAAGAAAAACAAAATAAGCAACGGTTATTACATTATCTTATTAAATTGAGGCAACAATAACAGTCTTCACAAATAATGCATGAATGATCAGTAAATTACTGTTTGTAATGTATCACTCTCAATTCCGAATACTTTGTAGCCTAGTGCACTGAAGGACAGGTGCACTGATGTGAGATGGCCTTTACAAAAGACAAAGCACATTAAGCGGGTTTTATGTATTTGGGTCATGTTTGAGCATACATAATTTGTCATAAGTGACTCTTCCTCTGTGTGCAGATCATGATGAATGTGCAGTGTATGGGATATGCAGCCAAACCTGCACGAACACTTATGGGTCGTATCGCTGTAGCTGCACAGATGGCTACAGACTACAGCCTAACAAACACTCCTGCAAAGCTGAACAGGGTAAGGATAAGATGAATTAATGACTGCAAAGATGTATGCTTATCATGAGTTATGTAAAGCACTCCTTTTGTTCACATGAAGTTTAAACAACTTGGTGTTACAGTATTGTCAGTATTACTGGAGCATAATAAATCACTGCAGAGATTCTGGAAACAAACGTATCACTGATATAAATCCAAATCACACATTTATCTTTGAGTGATCTGACTTGGATGTTGTGTTATTAATATATCATTTATGATAATCTAATAGATGACTAAATAGGAAATAAAACAGAACCGAGCAAACTGTTTTATCACTCTATAGGTATATGCAATGCTGGGGAATGTCTGAAAAACAAGGACCTATTATCAATGATCATAGCTATTGTACACAGTCGTTACATCACCAAATGACCTTTTCTAGCAATAAAGACACAAAAAAACATGTGATATGCTAGTGAGAAACTAGTAAGCACAAAGTTCTCTGTTCTAGAGACTATTGAGTGGTGGAAAGCTTAAAGCTACACTTCTACCTTTAACTCTTAAAAGCCCTGACACTGAAAACTTTTTCCACCAATATTAAATAAACATAGCGGCGAAGAATTAAGAAATAAAACAGCTCCTAGAATGAGCACCTTAACATGAGCTGGCATTACTGTCAGAGCCGCTGTTATAGAAATTTAATCTGCTTCTTTCCAAACATAAAATAATTCAGCGCACTGTGGTAGAAAACAACAGCATATTTCTGGTACATTAATAACAGATTCTAGTTTTGCACACATTCCCCAGCACTGGTGGCATAAAAGGTTTGCTCTGTCCTGTTTTATTTCCTTTTTAATCATACAGTATATAAGCATATCATGAATTCGGTAAGACACAACATCCAATTCACTCAAAGATAAATGGTTGATTTGGATTTATGTTAGTGATATATTTGACTGACAAGTTAAAATCTGAGACCTTGATTGGCTATTTACTTTGAAAACTAATTGAACCATAATCAGCAAATATAGTTTATAGAAGCATACAAGATATGCCACATTATACATTTTGATGAAGAGGAAATTATGGCTAGAAATCGGTGCAGTGTAAAACCGTCTTCTCATTTCAAAGATTTAATCACAATGGGATTGATTTATCAAGCTGGATATGTATGTTTTATTTATTCATTTAAATTATTTTCATTTATGAACTTGTTCATGTGTTTAAACAAGAAATGTGATATTCGTGACAATCATGGATATTCAATAAAAATGCATTCAATTCCTGCTCCTGGGTGTCTGTATTTACTGTTTTTATTTTCATAAGAAAATAAAAACAGTAATCATTAACCTAATTCTACTTCAAATCATAAAATTTTCATGAATTACTGCACTGTAATATTAAACTTTCTTATCTGAGGGGTGTTACTCTATATTGAGCCTACACTTTTAATTGCCAGAATAACAAAACACAGTTCTCAGAGTAAAATCTACCTTTATTTCGGTATATGATCCCCTTTTACATTAATGCACCTATCCCAGAATTTCACTAGTGATTGGATACCATCAAGGTAGAAAGTTTTCTTAGTACTCTGGAGCAATGATTGGACTGCCTGGCCTTCTGTGTCAAAACTTTAACTCACTGCAGATTAGCAATCTTCTGTGCCGATTAAGGGCAGAGAGCTCTCGCGGAGCCCAATGTGCACTCACCTTCCGGAAATGCAGACTTTCGTGAGTGATTGTGTGTACAGTTCCCGTAGACAGATGCGTCTCTTCCACTCTCTGAATGTTCACAGGAACGACTGCAGTGGGCTCTGAGCCATCCTGGCCAGCACCGTCATTCACAGACCTATAGCCTTCTTTAAAATGTTTGCACCATTCAAATATTGTACTGTGACTAGGAGTCTTACCACTGTACTGTGCTTGAGTTTTTCTGTAAATGTCAAGTGGTTTCATACCTTCATTCTTTTGCTCATAAGATGTCAAGTCCCGATTTCACTTGAAAGCCAGTTGTATTTATTTTGGTCACAGCCTTTAGCACACACTCTAATCCAAAGTGAATTTAAAAGAGTTTTGGAGTCTCTATCAAAATCACATCCTCATGCTATGTCACTTGATCAGGGACTAAGAATACAATGAAGAATTATTATTTTTTTATGTTATGTTAATGTTTTATATTATTGTTATTAATAAAAAAATTGTTAAGAAATGGAATTTAAAAATGTACTGTAAATTAGTCATTTTGGTGTAAATACATGCCTAAGGTGTCTGAAGATGTACGGTAGTGTTCACTTATTGTAATTTACTCACTCACTCACTCATCGTCAATGCCTCTTTATCCTGTATTCAGGGTCGGGGGGAACCTATCCCAGGAGGCTTAGGGCACAAGATGGGGTACACCATGGACAGGGTCGAATCCATTGCAGGGCACACACGTACGCATTCACTCATTCACTGCTACAGGCGATTTGGGGATGCCATTTAGCCTAATCTGCATGTCTTTGGACTGTGGGAAAAAAACGGAGGTACCCGGAAGAAACCCACTAAGCACGGGGAGAACATGCAAACTCTGAGACGGAGAATCGAGCCAGGCCGGGAATTGAACCCGGACCCTGGAGCTGTGCCCGGACAGTGCTAACCAATACACCACCGTGCCGAGTGGTCATTTACATTATGTCATTTACATTATATATTATTTATATTATATATACAGTATTGAAATCATATTAATCATTAAAAATAATTTAGACTTCTGTCTTTCAGCCCTTATGGTATGAATGATCATTTATGCACGTGTAAAAAGCAAATCAGCAGTTCTGAATGTTTTGCAAATTTTGTGAAAAAAATACTAGTTTAGGTTTGGATTTCAAAAAAACATTTAACACAACTGTAGGGATGATAAATGAGGAGCGGTATATAAGCTGTACAATTGTCTTAGCCCCATTGCTTCTATTGCTTTTACAGTGCTGCAGGACATGCAATAGAGCCTTTGCCTGCAGATAAACCAACCCTGAAGTGAAAGGCATTTTAGTAATCGAAAAGCCCGAAGGAGAGCTATTCTTGATCTGCATCAGGCTCACCCATAGATTACATGCCTAATGACACCTGGGTGGGAGTGCAGCTGCTCATGAGTTCGAAATCCAATCACTTTTATCATTAAATCTGCTGCTCTGTAATGAGGCTTTCAAAGGGAAACCGAGAACTACAATTCTAGACAGATGCATTCACAGGTCAAATCGGCTAAAAACTTGGTAGTGTTTAATCAGGAGAGCAAACGTGTTTCGGGGCAGTGATGGATTGTTAGATTGTAGCTGCTGGTGGAATTTCTGTCTGCTTAGGTGAATGGAATTGAGCGGCCTATTTTGTCTCTCCCAGGCTAACATCATTAGTGCTAGGCTTTTGTAAAGGTTAGGGAGAGTAAGTTAATTACTGTGATTATGAAGCTGCCTGTTGTCATTTCCAGGTTTCAGAATCATTTTTCATCTGTCCCACAAAGAATGCGTCCCTGGTTTCGAGCCATTACGGCAGGTCCTGATGTAAATACTTTAATAATTTCATGATGTTAATCATAACACGAATCATGGATTATAAATCACAATAAAGTATACTGCACAATATGAGAAACCACAGAGGTTGGGATCTCTATAGGAGATTGTAACCTGGAAAGATTAAGTGCCCTTGTGTATTTATTGGTCTGAAGCCAGTTTGCGCAAGAGTTGAAAGTAAAGAAATTGAACAGGGATTAAGGTACAGTACACTCGGTGGGAAATAGCTGCAAGGCACAGCACACCTTGCAGTGGATGCAGCACCAGGCTGCTTTTAATCAACGCAACTGCTTTCCTAAGAGGAATAATCTGAATATCATTACCCATAAACTTAACTGAACTTACAGCTCACCTACATTAATATTCATTTAGCGGAAATAGGTTGTAGCGTAAGCATAACTATGGAGTTTCCATTAGTTGTAAAAGCTCATGCATATAAATTTTGGTGCATTCACATCACATGGGGTCTGACAGAGTATGAAAAATGCATTTGTGAAGTGAATGTTTAATTGAAAAAAAAATGCATAAAAAAAAAAAAATTTTTCATCAGCTGCTAAAAAATACTCTTGGCATATTTATTTCATTTAATTTTTTGGCATGTTTCATATTTTTGCCATCAAAATGTATTACATTTTCTCTCATTTTTCAAATTCATGGTATGTGTTAAAGTTGAAAGTGTAATTTTTCCTCATAATTTTATAGGGCGAACTTTATGGTCATGTTAGCAAGATGCGATGTACACTTTTCCCCCTTTTCTACAAAATAAAGGTTTCTTTTGTTTTCTGTGCAGCCAAAATAATTAAAGCCAAAGTGGAAATGTTGTGGCAGGCGCTTATTGTATTCTCAGGGAAAAAAAACCCCTCCAAAAGTAATTACTAGCCTCTGCTTTGTGATGTGGGAGGCAACATTCAGTTTTAGTTGCTGAAAAAGGACAGGTTGATTTATAGAGTTTATTAGAGTAGTGGCCATGAATTTATACTTTTTTTTAAAAACTTAAAATAAAATACTTTATTGAACTTTTGGTTGGGTCCATAAATAAGTCCTTGACCAAAAATATTAAATGAACTGTGAGGTAATATGAAGATGAATTCAGTAATTCAGTAATTGCAATATACTTCAGGATAAAGGTTAAATTGTATTACATGCAATTTCTCGGGAAGCATAATTTCCCTTAGTTTCAACAGCTGATGTAAGACCTATGTGACTGTAGAACGCTACAGTTAGTCTTAAGATTGCACCAGCAAACCTAATGCTTTTCAGTAGTAGCCATTATTTAAATAATTCTAATACTCTCAGTGATTTGAATATGTTGTGACGGCTTCACCTTGGTCAGTAGGCTTGAAATCGAGAGAAGAGTCTAACACCAAGGAGTTCATGAGTGTAAATCAGAGAGCACGTAATGGTAAATAATAACTTCATTATTCGCAGCAAAGTGTCGTTCCTACTCTCTCTCCTCATTTACACAGCTCAGACCTGCATTAACTCATCACGCTGAATGCTTCAAATGGCTGACTTCATGCTGATTTGTCCCCATTTTTTCCGTACTTTTATTTTAGATCCCAGTGAGAGTCCGGCTGCTCTGATGATTGCAAGCTCGGATAATATTGTAATCACAACTCTTAATGGATCTGGCGTGCAGATTTTGAAATTCCTTGATTCGAATGGCACCCATTCTTTGGATTTTAACTACAACGAAGAATCAGTATGCTGGGTCACATCTTCCAGAACAACTGGACAGCTCTGGTGCGCCAAGATGAGGAAACCAAGTGTTTTTTCCAAAGAACGGGAAATAAAATCAGTACAGAGTTTTCACAGTAAGACCTTTTTTTGTTTCAGTTTGTATTTGAATCCAATAACGCTGCATTATTATTTTTCATAGCAATGTCCAATAACAAACAAAACTGTAAGTAAGAAATATAGGAAAGCTAAAGCAGGAATAGAAGTAAATGATAAAAATTAGTGCAAATAAAGTGCACAGTAAAGTGAATTTAATCATATATTGTAGGCATGCATATGAACTGCTCTGAGAAATTTAGTTAAAATTTTGTTCTCTGTATCTAATTGTCACACATCACATTTTATAATGTAGAATTTTAAGTAGAATTTGGTTCACTTTTGGCTCTCCATTTTCTACTAGTATTTAAAATAAGTTGTAGTGTGACTTATAGACTGCATATTCAACTAGCCCATAAGTCATACATCATAAAATATTAATAAATTTGATTTTAAACTTTTATAGACCTTTTGGGATTTTAAAAAACACAAGAGAGCCAAAATAATATTTGGTAACCCTGTTAAAGTATTTTAACAAATGCTGAATAATATAAGAGTTTACTGTATCTGAATATGTGTTACTAAAAAAAAAAAACCTTAACAGTAACCAGCAAGACAGGATTTGTCGAGCTATACAGCTCACTTAATGGTTGGATGATCTGATCAATGGAATGACCAGACATTTAAACACCTCCCTGATAGAGAAACCAAGTGTCTGTAGTAAAACAGGGCTATACTATTTTACACCACAAATGTATATTTGTTAACTAACAGTTAAAATGTTGTATTTCAAGGCTTGTATATGATCATTAAATACTGTAAATAGCTATAGGCATCAGTGGTGGTTTAATTGGTTAAGGCTGTGGGTAAATGACCGGAAGGTCAGGGGTTCGAGCCCCAGCACTGCTAGGCTGCCACAGTTAAGCCCTTAACCCTATCCTTGCTAGGATATGTAAAAAGATCATTTTACTGTGGTATAATGTACATATAACAAATGACTGAATCTTATCTAAAGATTCATACACCAACACTTTCTCTTCACCCAGTTCATGCTTGTTTTGCCACTTTAGTTAACATTTGTTATCTAGATAATAAATGAAGGCATAAACCTGTGCTTACACAGCTTTACATGTATGTAGGTAATGCTAACCCACTCTTATTATTAATAGAAAGTTAAGTGGCAGAGCAGCAATATTATGGTACAAGTTCAAGCATTTAGACAGTTATGAGGAAAATCACTTGACATTATTTCTCCTCGTTTCCCATTTTCTGATTAACGATAGTTTGGCAAGACAAAACATATCCACACTTACAGTACCTCAACAATACTTTATTTAGCCTTACCTGACATGAAATGTGCGCTACAAACATAAACGATAATTGCCTCAGTAAGATCCTTCTGTTTTATCACGTTTAAAATAAATTATTTTCATTTTCTTAATAGCAGTGGCAGCTGGTACGTGATAAAACTTCAGGTTAGAGCCATTACTGTTGCGAGATGACATTTTCAGTGGCTGATTAGAGTAAAGCGATGCTTCCAACTTTTCATTGTTTCCCTCCAGCTTTTTGTATAGAAAAATTGATTGAATAGGCTAAATCATGATGGCTAACAAATGATAGTAATTAGCCAATGGGATATGGCGTTCTAAAAGTGGCTAGATTTGTTACCTTTTTTACTTCTTTAGAAAGCCAAAGTGTTCGAGAACAACACGGCATTGCACTAATCTTAACCTTTTACTCAGATTTGTCAGAGTTCAAATATTTGTATATTCCTGGTTTTTAAAAAAAGATTGGAATTAATGCAAGTAAGTTAATCCACAAGGTGGAAACCTTTCAGCTGACAGCTGATCGCACCTCAGCTATTGTGCAGTGCAGCCAGATGGTAAGATTTGTATTGTACTGCACTACAGTTATACAACACCATCAAGGACATCATGTTGCCAACATAGCTACCACATGAAAGATGATTTGTAAAAGTAAGAAATTAGCATTTATATATATATATATATATATATATATATATATATATATATATATATATATATATATATATAAGTAGGTCTAAAGAATAAGTGAAAAAAACTAATAGCTAAGAAATGGAATGTGACATGAAATGAACCTTTCCCTTTCATACGAGTTAATGTTAATTATTTCCGCTCTAAGCTCTAAGCTCTGCTTAAATCTGTTTGTTTGAATGTGTTGTATTTTTGTGCTGGTTTGCACCTGAGCCCTTTTTCCAGCCTGGTTTAGATTTACCTAGAAAGAAATATAAACGGTACTGTATATTGGAAATTACAGTTTTTGTCTATTCATAGTTTTATGTATTTAGCTCCTCTGGCACATGAGGAGATGTTCTGACAATCTGCCATTATGTCTCATAACTGATGAAACCATATGCCTGTCTTGGTAATTGATTCATTCTGAAGATTTGTAAAAACAGCATTACACTTGTTCTTTTGAGATTTACCATTGCTAATTTTATTTATGCCTCGCACTATGAGACAAGTCCTAAATTTTATCACTATTTTACTCCATTCTCATCCCGCTTCTTTTTTTTCCCCACTTAGGTGTTGAACAGATGGTTATCGACTGGCTCACAGGAAACTTCTACTTTGTGGACCAAGCGAATGGCAGGATATTTGTTTGCAGCTGGAATGGAGAGACATGCGTTACTGTAATAGAGCTGGACTTGTTGAATCCAAAAGGAATAGCAGTGGATCCTCTCATGGGGTGAGTAAAATATGCATGAGGTGTGTCAAGTAAAACAAGGGCACACCATTCTTAGTTTAGACATTGCTAATTATTTGCTGTTTAATTATTAAAAATTCCCCACACATCCCATCGTTGCAAGGCTTTAAACATTTATACAAATGCGCCCTGAATGTTGTAGTTCCTGTGCTAAATATTTCCTTCTCTCTGCAATCGTGCCTGCTTGTGTAATTTCATTACAACTCCTCCTGTGAGGAGTTTCATTAGTATTCTATGATATACGGAGCATCTCCCTATATAAAACACCCCTGCAGAATGTTACTTTGCAGATTTCTTTTTGTTTTGTTTTTGTTCTAACACCACAGATATGGTGCCGACGTGAGCCTGTGGAGTCATCAGGTTGAGTGGTAATTGCAGAAATATTTGGGGAGACAGAACTGAAGGAGCACAAAGGCTCCTTAGAGGGAAAAAAATGGCAGTGAGATTATTCAAGTTATCAACAGCTAAAAAGGAGCTCTGCTGCAATGTGCCCAGAGAGATGAAACTAGAAACTAAACAGAATTGGGGTACCACTATATTCATGAGAAGACAAGGACAGAGAGAGCTTCAAGACTTGGTGCAGGTTTTTAATGAATCTTTGTTAAGTAATGTTTTAGCATCAGTGTTTGAGGGTATAGAAAAGACTGCAGTGTGAGTTTAGGATTAAATTGCATCAGTGCAGCTTTTATTATTTGTTGGCCAAAAAAAAAAAAAAAAAACGGTCCACTATTTTTCCTGTGGCCTTCAACAAGGAAATTGTGTAATATGCCCATTAAAAAGGGGGAAAAATGGTAGTAAGCATATTTCTTTAGCATACCTGCACTGACCAGCCTGTATTTTTTTCTGGGCTGCCATACTATATCTCTTCCCTACCCTTCTGATGTTCTGGTTTTCCTTATCATCTAAGTGCATATGCTGGCTCTCTGAATTGTGAGATTCTTGATTGGGCTGGGTCAAAAAGATGATGCTGCACCACAGTGGCAAAGCCAGTGTCCTGTCCCTCTGCCAACTATGGACACATTGTCTGGCCACGCAGGGCCTTTGTCTTGTCCTTGTCGCCGCATGTTAAGTGGGAGGTTATGTTATAAATCATCTCTGTTATGAGCTGGGAAACTTGTCAAGAGTCAACTTGTTTTGCCATGTGTTTTTGTTCCGTTTTTTTTTTCATATTCTTTTTTTTTTGTAACAGTATGCCATGTGTCTTCATGTGCTTTGGCTTTAGTCTTTTCTTTGCGCCGCATTCTGTCATTGCTTCTCAGTTATGTTCTCCTGTTCCGTTTCACTTCTTAATTGGTTTGTCTGTGAATAACATGGTGTTTTTTGTATTATCACACATACTTTGAAATATAGGATACTGTGACACTGTGACTAAAAGTCTGCATGAGATTTGACCATTGATATGGCTTATCTGTTACAGTATCTGACACTCTGCTTTGAATCGCTCAAAAAAAAAAAAAAAAGGCTACAAGTTTACAGAGTTGTGCTCTCCCTTAAATTGCGAGTACTGTACAAGTTGCAGAATTTTCTCAGCAGCCTCGAGATTGCGGTTGTGAGGTTCATTTATTGGCTGAACAAGTTCCTCTCTTGGCTGTATCCAGCAGCCCAATTTTCAGTATATCTCTATGGTTCCTTAACAGACAGGGGACTGCTTTGTGTAGCTGTTTGGTTCATTGCGTTCTGCCAGCTCTAGGCCTTTTTAAGTGCATGTCCCCAGTGTTAATACAGATCATTAAACCGAGGAGGATCTTTGCTTCTTTCTGTGCCTTTCTGACACTACTGCACCAAAAGTTATATTTCATTATGTAAAAGTGAATTGAACAGCTTCATAGGTATTAAATAAAGTTCACTTATCTAATATTGTATAGTCTCCCTGATGTTTTTCTTAGGTAACCTGGTGTTGAGGCTTGTTAGTAATTGTAAGAAAACTATTGCTATGGAATCAGTATTTTTTTTAGCTTGTTAATTATCTACTAAGGATTGGAAAGCACAATGTTCAAAAATCACCCTATTAACAAAGCATCATTAAGATAATTGGCTAGCTAAGAAGAGGCAGGCTCACCATAGCCTGTATATCTCTCTAGTTTTACTCTGTTTAGCAATAGGGCTTCCATCTCAGTGTGACTGTATTACCAGTCTTCGATTTTATCCAAAAACATAAATCTCAAATATATTTCCATGAAAATGTCCATAATTTTCTGCAATGTGGTCTACTTATTTTCATAGCTATATAAGGCCATTTTGAGAACTATTTGCAGGGTATTAAAACTGCTTTAGAATGTAGGCTAGAACATTATTGCTGTACATCAGGAAATGACGGTCATTATAGGGCTGCACAATTCTTGACAAAATGTGAATCATGATTTTTCTCCATTGGAATGAGATCACGATTCTCTCACATGATTCTCTCTCTCTCTCTCTCTCTCTCTCTCTCTCTCTCTTTGTTTTTGTTAATGTAAATGAAGTGAAAAATTGTTAAACATTAACAGAATATTAACAATAATACATCAAAATAACTAAAAGGAGCACTTGTGCATTTTAGATACTCAGACAACTACAGAACTTCACTACGTGGGTTTGTTTATATTATTATTATTATTATTATTATTATTATTATTATTATTATTATTATTATTATTATTATTATTATATCAGTATATGGTAAATGTAACAGTGTTAGGTAGTTTGTTATTAAATACATGGTTTACAGTGTAGGATTTATTGTTGTCAAAGGGTTTATGGCTCAATCTTAACACACTTCCAGTATACTCCACTGCAGCTTTCGCTCTGTTATTTATATGAGTCTTTGTGGACACAGCAGGTTTAATTATCTAACACTTTCATTTATAGCCCAATTGGAACTGCACGTGCCTGTCTCTAATCAGACAGTAGTATGTATTTTAGTTTTTAATGTGTCAGGCGGTCACTCGCTGTGGCTTGAGGTGCCTAACACCGCATCTCACCGCAGGTCAAACTGAGTAGGTGTTTGACACAACTATACACATTGAGCGGACATAAAGCATTAAAAGGAGTCAATCAGAAACAGGTTGTCAGAATGTATAAAAAGAAAATAAAAAAGATTATGATTGGCTGGAATTCAGCGAGCACAATGTTGTGATATTGAACATGCACAGGAAATACAGTTTGAGCACAACGCAAGTGTGAGTTTGATGGAGTGATTTTTTAAGCGAACAAAAATAAAATCAGGGTGCAAAAACCTGTTTTTGGCATGAAAATAACAGCATACTACTCCAACTCCTGATTACTGGTTACATGCTTAGCGCCACCTCCTTGTAACACGTCGTGTGAGTGATGAAGTGATTGAATTCATTTGCTAATCTCTGGCCAGATTGGTCATTTAATAGTGTTTTGTGTTGCACTGCGCACCAGTGACCTTGACTGATACAGCATTCCGGGATTGTTCTCAAGTAAATAAGTGAACCCATGAATGCAGTGTGATCTTAATGCAGGGAAATACATGCAAGTTAATCACCGTCATTCAGAAATGAGATTGCATGTATGTACTGTATGAATCGAGATTGTAATTTTTTTTTTCTGATTAATCATTTTCAAACTCTCACAACATACACACCACACTCATTATCGTGTTTACCTGGACATAATCACCACTACACCTACAGTATAGCCTCCCAAGAGGCAAAACATATGGCAAGTATATTAAATCCTAGCATGCCACAGCATACTTAAGTGTACTTTCAGCCGGACTAATAACTAGTATACTTGAAGTTACTATTTTGGAACAACTAATTTTGTGCATTTACTGTAAGTTGTAATTACATTACACAAAAGCACAATTTTAAGTGTATTAAGAGTATTTTTTTTGTGTGTGTGCTAAAGTGGAATAACTTTAAGTATACTTAGTACACTTAAAGTACAGTATATGACTGTTTGTTTATGTACTTACCTAATTAATGAAATGAACGTACTATATATATATATATCTGTATATATGTATAAGTACATTACAGCAATTTTTACTGTGTTATAAATACACAAGGAATATACCATAAATATATTCTTATTGCAGCAGTAGCATGCTTCTGGCCAAATTCAAAAAAGTACACTTTGGGTCAAGACATCACCACAGCAGACTATCCAATCCACATACAACTTTGCACGTGTTTTATATCTGATGCCCTTCCTGACATAACCTTCCAATATTTTTTTTTCCGAGGCTTGGGATCCTCAGATTCACCCAAATTAACAACAGTTTGAGCAAGTGTAGCATGCACGAGCGAGAGTACTGCACTAAATATAAGCATGAATAAGTATATTCAAATTTAACTGAAAATATACTGAGACTACCGTATGTTAAAATTTGTATTCTAAGGTATGCTTTCTGTAAAGCATTACTATGATTATTTTGAGCACAGAAAAACAAAAAGAAAACAAAGTTATTTATAAGTAAGTGTGGTTTGGAAATTACACTGACCTTTCACTTAAAGTATATTTTCTTATAAAAATCTTTGGAAAGTTTACTATAATACAATTATTTTAAATAATTAAAATAATTATAAAATAAGTTTCACTCCAAAAATTTATAAAAGCATGATGTTAACATACTTTTATATTAACTGTTGGTATTTTTTTTATTAGTACTATTAGTATTAGTATATTTGCAATGTACTATAGAAAATTTTAATATATTTGTAATACACACAAAAAAAAAAATTCCCACTAGGGCTTCCTCACACCTGACTTTTGACCTTGAATCAGATTTTGCATTAGCAAGAAAGAAAGATCCAGTTGTTGTTGCCTCATCTTGTGTAAAAGCTTTCAAAAACACACATCCTTTTAGTTCACAAAAACATAAAAATGCCTAAATCATGCAAGAGACTAAATCCTGTATATCTATGTTTAATGGCTAATGCATAAAGCTAAGCTGTTTGACCTGTAGAATATCTAGCTACAAGTACACTTTCGCTCATTTCGCTAAGCTAAGCTCTTCAGTTTCAAACTGCAATACAAACCCACAGTCTTGGTGGTGAAGGAAAACAAAGGGATTTATTTCAGAAAGGTTAAAATACCCCCTTAAAGGTTAGTAATTCCCCTTCTCTGATTCTCATTGGAAAGACTTTAAGGTGCTTTCTGAAAACACTCACTGGTCTGTTTGTCATGCTTCTTTATTCTCCCCATGCCTTATCCTGAATGAGAAAATCCTCAAAAAGGGTTTTTGCATACTCTGTTATGCCTCTATCGAACAGGCACAGTGGCACTCCTTCCCTATTCACAGGGGATTAGCCTTTGTATCTTTGTAATGCCTATGGTAATGAGCATAATATGTTAGCAATGGAAATACTTACTTTCTAACATTATTAGGTTTAGAGGGTTTAGGTGAATGTAATTTGTATTTTCATTTCTGATTATTCTCTCTCTCACTTTTAGCCATGGTCTCTATGGAAGGTCTTATAATAGTAAAGACATTTAAGCACATACGTATACCACAGTGCTGTTGGATTCATAAATCTGATTGTTAATTTTTTTTTGTAGCATCACAGCCTGGAAAAGTAGTTTGGACTGATGGAATGTTATTGGTATAACTAAACTTTATTATCTTATTAACTTCAAAAGAGACACAAAAGTGACACTGGTGAAGGCACTCTATGATATTATTTATATATAATCATACATTATAGAGTTTTCAATAAATGTAGCTAGGTTTGAATAGAAAGTAAAGTTTGTCTTACTGTATATGTATCAACAAGTTTTGTAAAAATGATTAATCTGCATCACACCATTCTGTCATTGATTAATTTCCCATAACAGCACGGACTGTCATATATTATTCCTTACATGGCCACATTTCCATAATTTTTCTTTTGATTCTATAAAGCTGCACAAATAAAATTGAGTTGAATTAAATTGGAATTGAATGGCTATACAGTTTTTCCTGCATAAAATAAAATATGACAGGACATGCTGTGTCATTCACATTTCTGTAAGACACTGAAGTGCTGTGCTTGTAGAAGAAGTTTTTTTTTTTTTTTTATAAAGTTTTGCTTTTTTCGCTTACTTTTCGCCCATTAAATATCTCCAGCAAATGTTCATGGTTGTCTTTGTGTTGAAAATGAAAATTCTTTCAGGGAATTAGAGTTAGAAATCACTTTGTTTAACCCCAATTCAGAAAGTTCTGGTTGACTTCCTTAAAACAAATGTTGTACAAGATGGCAAGGGGTGGTTTCTTGTTGTAAATGGTATATGTGACTGAAATTTGATTTGGGCTGAAATGAAGGCAGAGCTGTATGCTGAACTTTACATCTAGTCTTTCACTGTTTGTTGGTCTGGTAATCTGTCTTGCTGGTGAAATGAGAAGTATTTTGACCTTGTTACTTAGGCAGTAATGAACATTTACATGGGCAAATATTTCTGCATCTCTAGTCCATGTACTTGATTTATTACAGTGGCTGCTAAATTGATTGCAAAGGAATATAAACTCAGAAGAGATGCATGGCTACAGTCATATACTGTATATCATGCTGAGTCAAACTGATCTGAGCTCTTGTTTATACTGATAGTGATATATTTTAAATATTGCTTGACAGGGGCAAGAGTAGTGCTTCAAGATGTTTTGAAATGATTTCTGGAATGATATAGATTTGCTTATTCCAGTTTCCTGGAAATAATTCACTCTTCAAAACACACCTGTTCTCTGTTGGAGTCGCAGTGTTGCTATAGTTGTATATTGCTGTAGAGCTTCAGAAACCTGTACAGTTGTGATGGGAAGTTTGGATCATTTTAGTGAGTCTGTTCTTTGAATCTCGTTCATCAAAATGAACGAATAATTTTTTGAGTCATTTAGTTCATTTCATTCTTTTGATCAAAAATAAAATGAAATTTTACATTTTTAATAAATAGACCCCCAACACGTCTACATACAGAAATTTTGGCTAGTTCTAGTTCCAGTAATGAAAATGTTACATTGCAGTTAAGGACATATTATGATAAACAGAATAAGCAGCTCACCTCTCATATCTTCTGGTCCTAATCGTTCGTTCTTTTGTCACGTGACTCTCATAGACGTTATGTAGTGCATTATACAGGAAACAGAATTAAACGGTTTGTCTCATGAGACTTATAGTCCGAGTCATTCTTTCTTTTGAATCTATTGCACTACATAGCGTCTATGGGAGTCACATCACAAAATAACGAACGATTCGGACCAAAAGACTCAAAAGTAACTACTCATTTTTGTTTCCTGTACACAACCTATGGAGGTTTTGCGATGCCTTGCGCATGCGTACCCAGTAGAAAATTAGCAAATCACTCTCCGAGACTACTCATTATTCTGAGTCACCTTAAATACTCGTTCAAAAAGAACGAATCGTTCATGAACGACCCATCACTACAGCGCATGGCATTTTCCACATGTGTAGAAAACTCACTGAATCTGAGTGTGTGTGATTGTTTGTTTGTGTCCATGGACGTGGCCTTGTATGTAGATTACCTAGACTCTTTTCCTGTGAAGCGTGTGTGCGTGTCCTGTCTCAGGTCATTATCAGATAATGAAGCGTGACAGAAAGACTGCCTTTCCTTGGTTTCATATGGATTACATAAACTGAGAATATTTATTTTTTATTTAACTTGCTTCATTTAAAATTAGACCCTTTAAGCTTTCTAGAGATGTTTGCAGTATTTGCGGAGTTTCAGTTCATTTTAATGACGCGTTTCAGGAAGATATTCACGGAGATGAAGACTGTTCATATTGTGAGTGTACATAAATAAAAGTAGACGCTTTACATATTCAAATGATGTACTACACTTATGTATATGATAAAAAAAAAATGAGATAGCATTTTGAGTTCTTTTTATGGTTACCAGAAAAAAATGCAAGTGGACCCGCCTTATTCATTCCACGGACTCCTAAAGGTTAAGGAGGATTAATGCTTAAAGGGTCCCTGTTTTAGTGTTGATCTTGGATACTATTTGTGTGAAGCTTCAGTGCTTGTTCTCCTCAAGGCCATGAAGGTATTTTCTGGGTTTACGAGTTTCCTCACACACACCCAAAACATGCCATTAGGTTTATTGTATATGGTAAATTGTGAGGTGTTACAGAGTATATAAACATGTGATTGCCCTTTAATTGACTGGTTTTAGGTGTGTTTCATTCTGTGTGTGTGTCCGCTTGTTCCTACTGTTCCTGGCATCCTGATTCACACCCTGAACAAGATAAAGCACTCCCTGAAGATTAATGAATAGATTTGCATTTGTAGAAATGTTGCTTGATTCTTTATTTACTGATTCAGGAGCACCTGCATGTTAAAAGTCATACATTCCAGGTGCATTTTACAATTGCTCAGAGACTGAGCTGTGCTAAGAAAGATGGCAGTAATTTGTCAGTCTTGTCTTAAAATACTCTCCAGTAACCCTGTTTCTGTGAACCCTGTGAAATTAAGTGCTTCCTGCTGCACTGATGTCACTTGTGATCAGTTAAGCATGTGTAGAGTTTGAAATGTAAAAAAAAAAAAAAAAATTGCTGAACAGCCTTTTATTCCTGATTTGATACTCATGATATTAACACTCAATTTTTTAGCCACTGGCGGCTCATTCGTTAGGGTAGGTGAAGTAAATCTTGATTTGTGTCAAATCATCAGAATTAATTCTTATATGTCTCTCCAAAAAGGGCAGAGAGTTTAACTGCATGCATCTGCATATATTTCTCTGATATACAGATCAATTTTTTATATGTTCCACACAAATTTTAAAATGGATTCTATACAGACAATAGTCCACACTGACAAACTTATTCAGTCCCATTACTTAGTACTTGGTTAAAGCACATTTGGCAGCAGTAACAGCCTCAAGTCATCTTGTGAATGATGCTATAAGCTTGGCACACCTTTCTTTAACAAGTTTCTTCCATTCTTCTTGGCAGAATTGTTTAAGCTCAACCAGATATGACGGGCACAGTCATTTTCAGGTGATGTTTCCTTGGCAATATGCTTCATGTCATTGTATTATTGAACTGTAAAGAGCCATCTCAGTATGAGATCCTAAGCACTTTGGAAAAGCTTCTTATTCGGGACTGCTCTTACTTTTTTATGCCTTAATTTTTCCATCTATCCTTACTACTCTCCAATCCCAGTTGCAAAAAAACATTCCCACAACATGATGCTTCCTTCACCATGGTTAACTGTATTAATAGTATTAAAGTGATGTGCCGTGTCTGATTTCCTCCACACATGGCACGGGAAATTGTGTCATCAGTCAAGAGGATTTTGTTTCTCATGGTCTGAGAGTTCTTCATTGGATTTTTGGCAAACACCCAGCAGGCTGTCATGTGCCTTTTAGTGAGGGATGGCATCTGTCTGGCCACTCTTCCTTAGTGGAGTGCTGCTCCTTCTGTCAGGGTCTCCCATCTCCAGAATGGAACTCTGCATCTCATTCATAGTGACCCTTGGGTTCTTCGCTATCTGTCTGACCAAGGTCCTTCATCCGCGATTACGCAGTTTATCTGGGTGGTCAGATCTGGGAAGATTTTTGGTTGTTCCAAACCTCTTCCATTTAAGAATTATGTCTCTTATGATCTTCGGCATTTTTGCTGCCCAAAATTTCTTGTATTCATCCCCAGATCCTTGTAATCACACAATTCTATCCCACAGGTCTATAGATATTTCTTTCAATCTCATGGCTTTGTTTTTACTCTGAAATATACCATCTACTACATCTATACTACCTTATATAAAAAGTTTCCTGTTTGTCCAAATTCATTTAGGCACAGGTGGGACCCTGTAAAGTTGACGAAGCATCGCAAAGACCACTGATAGGAGTAGGATTCACCAGAGCTCAATTGCAAGTGTATCCTATCCTAAGGGTTTGAATATTTATGTAAATGTGATATTTCAGTTAGTTCTCAAAAACCCACCTGTTTTAATTTATAATTATGGAGTATTGTGTGTAAAATGATGAGGAAAGAAAAAATGCATCCATTTTAAGATGAGTGTGAAACATAAAATGTGGAAAACTTGAAAGGGTCTGAAAAACTTTCCATCAGAAGTGTACACATGACCATCTGTTGTCACAATGTTGGAGGCTGGATTCATGGAATTGTCTAGAATGTGTTTGTTTGCTGTAGTATTATGGTTTCCTTTCACCAGAACCATCTGGCCTAGTACAGGCATGTTTAAATATGAAAATTCTCTTGTTGCACAAAAAGAGATGAAAAAAAAAACATGGCTTTAGAGCTTGAAGTATAAGAACATGAGTGGCATTCACAGAGCCATTACCTCAAACACCCTAAACACTTTTGTGATGACCTGGAATCTTAAAAGCAGCCACATAAAAAAATTCAATTTTATTAATCACGTCAACATTCATACATAGTATGATGTGAGGTGAAATGCTTACATGACCGCTGATGACCTAAAAGTACGAAATAAGAGATTTTTTTTTTTTTTTTACAAATATAGAAAATATAGAAAAATGTTTAACGGTAAATTACATTATGTACTGTACACATAATAAAATAAGATATTTTAACTATATGGTGTAGCATTACAAAAAAAATAAGAAAAAAAGTGGATAAAGTCTGTAAATCAGAAGTACAGTATATGTCAATTTCTTTTTCTTCCCACAATGAGGCTGGGACAGTGTAAATTAAAAAGTATCTAGTTTTAGGACTTTGTGTGTTTTTTAAAATGTAGGTATGTTGGAAATTTTGCTGAAGCCTGTCTTCCCTACAGTAGTTAATAATAACCTGAATAATGTGAAACAATGTCTAAAAGCCTTGAAATAGGCTTATAAACTGTATGCTGGATGATTATAATTTGCTGACTTTCAACTGCCTACCCTGGCGAAAAAAACTGCACTTTAGGGTATTACAAATATATTTAAATCGTCTATAGTACATTGCAAATATACTAACAAAAAAGAGTTAATACATAAAAAGTAAATTATTGCGGTTATCAGTTTTTGGATTTAAACATCAAATATACTTCAAAATAACTATAGTAATTATATTAAATGTATGATAGTATACTTCAGGCGGCACGGTGGTGTAGTGGTTAGCATTACCTTGCACCGCCAGGGCCTCACCGGTCTCAATGAATCAGTCCGGGAGCACAATGATGACACATGACTAGCCTGGTCTCGATGGAGAATAATTCTAATTTCAGAAAATCTTCAACAAAACAGAGTTCACTGTCCAAGAGGGTGGAAAATCTTGTCCAGGATACCCCTCGCAAACTTGGTTTGCAGTCTAAGTAAAGTCAACATCCGTGTGTGTGTATGTGTGTGTGTGAAAGTCATCCTACACAATAACCCCGCTCCTTCTCCTCTCCTGTTGGTGGTAGCTATTTTCAAAGATAAAGTGCAGGTTAAAGTTTGCAGTCTAAGAAAAGTCAACATCCATGTGTGTGTGTGTGTGTGTGTGTGTGTGTGTGTGCGTGTGTGTGTGTGTGTGTGTGAGCGTCAGAAGTATGACAGCATGCTACTGCTGCACTAAGAATCTATTAATCTAGTATATTACTTGCGTATTTGTAACACAGCAAAGAATGTACTTGTATATGATGATAAATGATAAATTAAAGATATACTTTGATTTCATTAATCACTGTGTCACATATGTACGTTAGAACATAAACAGCCATATTAGTTTTTCCAAAATAGCAAATTTTAGGTATACTAATCATTACTCTGGCTGCAATTACACGTATGTACGCTTTGGCATGCTAGGATTTAATATATATTAGCATACTTCATATACTTTAGCATACTTTTTTCACTTTGGTATTTTTGGGTTACTTTCACATTTTGCAATATATAGCGTAGGTCAAATCTGATAACCTATTGACTTAGTTTTGTTTGAGGCTAAGTTTTTATAAATGTTGTTGTGTGCCACCAAAATCTATGCTCTTGAGCCCCTGCTGACGTTAGCATTAATGGCCCAGTGTCATAATTCATACCTGTCATGCAAAACCCCTACAGTAGTCTAATAGTATCTCAGTGATTAAGAAGCTGATCTTCTGAGTAGAGAGAAATGTATAGCTGCTGTTGAGATCTACCTCGAACATTTACTCCTCAACTGCTTAACTCTGGGCTTGAATTAGAGTTTTGTCCTTGTAGCTTGCTTCAAATAGAAGTGCCAGCGAAGGAATTAATGTAAATGCATTTATTTTTGCTCTGTTTACAGACTGGTGAAATTGCTAATATAGAGTTATCTACTCACAAATAGCTTCAAATTGTTATAAATATGTCATCACAACTTGGTGACAAAATTATATTTGAGGCTGACATTAATCACTTCATTAAGTAATTTACTGTATTTTTATATTTTAGCTTGTCTTACTGTATAAAGTTACATTGGTGCTACAGCTCATATATACCAATCAGCTATAAATGTACAGTGTGAAACATTAAGCCCAGAGAGCTGAAGGTTCCAATTGGACTACCAGACATCTTTGACCCGTTCAGCATGACGCCACAGGACCTCTGCGAGCACGCTTTGGAAAAACCACCAAGACATTTGCGGTCGGATTGACTGATCTGCGGAATTTGGGGGCGAGATCAACATCGTTGAGCTCTTTGCCTGCTAAGCCCGATACACAGCAATCCCTTATACACTGGCTGTTCTGATACTGTACCTTTCTAACATGGACAGCATTGACATGGCAATTTGTGCTTTTCTGTGAGATCGGACCAAACTGCGCTTACATGAGCCTTGGTGCCCATGATCCTGTCACCAGTTCATTGGAGTATACCTGCTGATTAATGTAATTAGATTGCTTTAAAATATTAAAGAATGAGCATTCACTCACATTCTGTACCACTTATCCTGTACAGTGTCGAGGCCACGAGGCAAGGTACATCCTAGATGGAGTGTCAGTCTGTCACAGGGTACATGTACGCATGCTCACTCACACAATACGGGGAATTTTAAAATGCCAATTAGCCTACTTTACACGTCTTTGGACTAAGGGAGGAAATCAGAGTACCTAATACGGAAACCCACCAAGCATATGGCAAACTCTTCCAAATTCTTAAGACTGTAAAATGTGATGTTGGAAGCAAATAAAAGCTCTCATTGAACATAGCAAAGTTTTAAAGTTGTGTGTGTGTGTGTGTGTGTGTGTGTGTGTGTGTGTGTGTGTGTGTGTGTGTGTGTGTGTGTGTGTGTTTATTTCCTTGGCACATTAAATACAATGTCATCGTTTAGGTAGTATGAAATAAGTATTATTTAGTAAGTATTATTATAATAATAATAAATATTATTACTTATTATTTAGTAAGTATTATTTAATAAGTATTATTATTAGATTCTAGTTATGAATCTATTTGTAAAGATTAAGATGCATGTTATGTTGTTCAAATTGTCTAAAGTGCATGAGAGAAGAAAACTGTAGCAACTAAGCAGAGTTTTTAACCACACATCTACTCTCAGATATGCTTCTCAAACTGAAATCCTAGCAAGTAATCTGTGTTCACACTGGGAAACAGCAGCTGCTACTAACTTAAAATATCACAGCTTAAAGAAGTATGGCAAAAGACCCGATTCCAAATTTCTGATTTCTGACTTAGCACAGATCTGCAGGAATCATAAGAGAAGCCTTTTCCTTTCAACTGTCTTTGAGCCAGATAGCTTGCAGAGACACACAGAGCCCTGCTGACCAGTTGTGAACTTAATCTACAGACCTGCATAAAGAGAATGCTGCAGACGCGTAACAAGAGGAGCATTTTTCCTTCCATTTATGTTTTAGGTTGCGTGCTACGATATGATCTTGCAGAACAAACAGTTATACCAGAACACTGATCTGTGTGTGTATCTGTGGTCATGATAAGGCACAGAATGTGTTAGTCAACTATCTAATGTTAGTGGTCTAACTTAAACACAAGATGTTATTAGAAGAGAAAGGGAAAGAAGAGAAAAAGAAAGGTTTTACTCACTAGATGTTATAATCACATAAATATGAGATTAAGTAATAAGTGCTGTGATAATGTACAAATGCTTTGTTTTTTTATTTGCCTGGTGGTCTGCAGTGTGTTTTTTAGCTTGCACTACAGCGAGTACCAAATGTGTTTAATTTATTAGTGAAATATTTATTGCCCATTTTATTGGTTTATAATTAGATTTAATGTTGTGGAACGTCCGAGAGTCAAACTAGTTCCTGTTCTCACTTACGTTATGACTGTGATGAACAGTCTCTTTCGCTCTCTTTCTCTCTCTCACCCTCTCTCTCTCTCTCTCTCTCTGTCTCTCTCTCTCTCTCTGTCTCTCTCTTTCTTGCAATATGGAATTTTGCAGAGAAATCAGAAATCACATTTAGGGCTCATCTGCCCTAAAGCCTTCCCAGTGCTGGAAAACTTTGCAAAGGACCATGACTGATACAAAGTGCATATTGTACATTCATGACTCCTTTTATAAATGTGTCAGAAATAAATAAATAAATAAAGTCACCACTTCACCCACTGCGCGGATCAACACATTAAAAAATCAGTTCATTATTAGGTTTGGATTATGTTTGATGTTTTTTCTACATGTTCCTAAATGTACAATACTGTATTATACTGTAGAAACAAAATGGAAATATGAGGCATGTTATACAAAAAACGTAAACATGCTGACCAATCAGAGCTAACAATTCAACTGTGCTGTGGTGTTAAGATTTTTTTTTTAATCATAGAAAAACTTCATGTATAACTTTAATATTTGGCAACAAAAGCCAGTTGCATCCCAATCTGTCTACCATTTATCATTACATTCACAGTGTCTGTATAATTTAGTTATCATATTTAATGTGTCAACTAGAAATCAGTCCTGACTGTGTGTGTGTGTGTGTGTGTGTGTGTGTGTGTGTGTGTGTGTGTGTGTGTGTGTGTGTGTGTGTGTGCGTGTGTGTGTTTTGTGAGTGTATGACTTCTTAATATTTTTAAGAAGGATTTTCAAAATCTGACATCCTGTATGTATAATTGCAGAATTCTTTCTTTTTTAGACTACAATACTGTTAATTGTTTATTAACTGTGCTTGCTCTGTTCCAGGATGCTGTTCTTTACAGATTACGGGAAAGTGGGCAAACTGGAGCGCTGCCACATGGATGGCACTAACAGGACCCGGCTTGTGGATTATAGGGTTGAGCAGCCAACTGCAGTGGCACTGGATGTGGTAAAGAAGCTGGTCTACTGGGCAGATGCATATCTGGATTACATTGAGGTTGTGGATTACAATGGCAAGAACAGACACAGCATCATCCAAGGAAGCCAAGTGAGTGCCAAATGTCCTGCTGGGTTGGAATGACAGATTTCCACATTGTTGCACTGCCAATTTGTTTAAGTGCCTTTTTTTTTTGCAATGTGTAGGTAGTTTAAAAGCACTAGTTAAAATGGCAGGGAATTTTCCTAGTGGGATACAATGTTGTGTCTTGATGAAGGTTATGCCATCACTGTATTGCATTTACTGTATTGGAACCTTTTAAAGTTATTATATTTACAAAAGATGCTGAAAATGTTTTCTTGGCTTAGCTTGGAGAGCGATTGCTTTTTTTTTTTTTTCAAATTACTTAGTGTTGGATAACAAAACGAAATATCAAAAACTATTATTCATTATTTACCAAGAAAAAAAAAACTTTCTATTTAGGGCTGCAAATAACAAGCATTTTTCATTATCATTAATCAAAAACTTTAAGCCTAGCTAATAATTTATATACAGTATACACTGTCTGACCCAAAAATTATTAAATAAATAAAAATGACAGTTTGGATTTAAATAAGCAAATAGTTCGGAACATTGAACCGAATAATTACTGCACTGATTGATGTGTTTCTCCTGGCAACAATTATTTTAAGCCTGACTAATGATAACTAAGTAACTTCTTATTTTTTTTAAACAACCATGTGAGAAGATGTATAAAAAGATGCTACTCACTTTGCAGAAGGGTCAATTATTTGCCTGCATCAAGCAAAAATAAACTAAGGAGATTTTGCGGAAATTCACATGACGTTATTAAAACTTCACTGAATGACAGTACTGAACCGTCAATTCATGGAAGAAATATGATCATAAAAATCATCATGCTTGTTGAAGCTGCCTTGTAAAAAACATTAGAAATCACTGATATGTTAAATAGTAAAAGTAAGAGCATTTCTACTTGAGCATTTTATTTTTATTTTTTTTAGAACTAAACAGGACTAAACAGCTGTGTGAACAAAATAAATCCAACAAAATAATATGAGACTAATCTGAAAATGTCTTCAGTTTGCATGAGAGCATAAAGATTGCACTTTCGAGCAAGGGGGAAAAGGGCAGGTATTCAGATTATTACAGGTTAATCCTATTCCAGAGTGATGGGCGTGTCAGTGTAACATGGCAAGCGCATGAAATGCATCATGCATAAAGCTCATATCAGTTTATGTGTTGATATGGGTTGATGTGATGGGGTTGTTTCAGTTAGTCAGGTCTAGGTTCAATAATCGTCATCTGACTGCCTGAATGTACTGAATGACCAGGTTATCCCATCAATGGACTTTTCTTCGCTGATGCACAGTCATGTATTCGCATTCAACTATGCCAAAATTTGTTGGATTCAAATTGACAAAGAGTAATTCTAAAAGAGTCAATTATAGTGTGGGAATATTATCAATTATAACAAAAGAGAAATCCAGATTAACTCAAATTAATGGTATTCTGTATATTTTTGAAGGACTCTCCATACTTTGTCACTATCTTATTTATGTGAATTTAAAGCCCTGACTTGTTCTCCTCTGAGGCGAAATATCTGTTGGCCATCTTGCTAACTGAAACACACTGATGCTCAATTCATTTTGATTTCAGTGTTTGCACAAGGTGAAAAGGTTTTGGTGTGGGGAATCAATTCCAGGGCTTTAGTTTTCAAGGTCTAGAATTAGTGAATTGACTCTTTTTGAGACGGACTTCACTGAGTACCAAAGCAGGCCAGAGACTTTATGATTTGAAATACTATTTATTATAATATATATATATATATTGTGTATTTTAATAATAATAATAATAATAATAATAATAATAATAATAATAGTATTTACTAACTACTAGATAATTTTCAATATCTTCACTACTTTCTGCCCCAAAGCGTATAATTTACATTATTTATGACATTATTTATGAGTTTATGTTTTAGATTAAGAATACATTCAACCCATAAGCTAAACATTGGATACTATGTTCCTCATCTGTTCCTTATATTTCCACCAGTGAACAATTACAAGTCAAAATATTGCTCACATGAAAACACAAGGTATGTTACGAGACCAAGAGCATTATGTGAAAAGTTCAACCATTTCCATCAAATTGTTCTTTAGTTTAAAATAAGTGATATGATGTGCACTACAGCATACTTCATAACACAGTCTGACATTTTAAAAATAAACTTCAACTAGTCAAAACTGTCAATTAGTTGTGGCAGTTCTGGTTATATTGAGTAATACTGTCTTGTCACAATGCTGTGGATATGAATTACTAACCAGATTCAAACCTGAAAATTCATTCAGTTCTTTGAAAAATTACCCTTTATAGGG